>PVHP010028886.1:0-22791 GCA_004024765.1 Zapus hudsonius | reverse complement strand
GCTTTGGTTCCAGGTCCCACCCTATGGCCTGGCCAGCCTCAGTGATTAGCTGAGCAGTGGCCTCCGCCAGCCAAACCTTATGGAGGTATGCAGACATACCTTTTGCTGTTAGGTTGAAAGAGAAAATTATTTTATTAGCCTGTATTTTAGAATCATTCCAGTAAAAAGGCAAAGATAGTTTCTGGCCCTTTTGAAATAAAAAAAAAAAATATTTAGAACCCTTGGCTCCATGGCAAATCTTTTGTTCTCAGCCACTAAGGCCAAAAAGCTGCCTGGGGTGTTTGAGTTGCTCAGCTCCACCCAGCCGCCAGCCTCTAGAGTGAAGGCACCCCCAGGGGGTCCTCAAACCAGTTTGGTTGCTTTTAGGCTGACTTTTCCCTCAGCCACAGGGGCTGAATTTTGCATTTTAGAGAAGGGAGGAAAACCCTTTTTTTTTGCTATGAAACAAACCAGATAATTATAAAAATATTTCCTGCATTATTTTACTCATATATATTTGTTCTAAGAGTCCGCAGACTGGGACCTTTTAGAAACCTGAGGTCACAGGCGGCCTCTGGAAGTCTGCCCCAGGGTTCCAGCAGGAAAGATTAGGGAAGCCCCAGAGGCAGGCATCTCTCCTCCCAGGGTGGCTGGGCGGCCCAAAAGGAACTTTGGAGAGAGGGAATTTTCATTCTCTTAAGTTTAAAATTAGAATAAATGTGGAAATCAAAAATGATTGAGATCTCGGTGGGACCTCCATTACTGATACGGGTTGCTGGGGGGGGGAGAGAGAGAGTTTTGGAATCCTCCCTTCCCCCTCCTCCTACTCCGAGTTCTTGTCCTCTAATGCCAAAGAATTGTACACAGGGACAGAATTAAATTTTAATTACACCTTTATTCTAATTTAGTAGATCAGGAAAAGGCGAGTTGGATGGGGAAATTGGATGTGGGAAGTCATAAAGTTTTCTTGCCACCAGTGTGGGGAAAACACACTGAGAGTTCACAGAGCTCTTACTATTTAGTTAGATAAGCAGCCCAAGAAAAGATAACAGAAATGCTCCCTTTGTGAAAAAGAGAGGTTCGTGAGAGAAAGGTCTGGAGCCTGCCCCCTACCCCAGCGGGGTAGGGGTACAGGCCTTACCTCACTGAGGCTTGGGTCAGCAGTCCTTCTACTCCATTGCCATGTGGGAAAAGAGGCCCTGCGTCCTCTAGGGAAGCTAGTTTTAAGTCCTCCCCAGGTGAGTCAGAGGGACAGCTGATTGGTTCATATCTGACCAATCAGTTTTGGCACCTAGGCTGTAGCTCTAACTAGACACCTCCCATTCAAGGGGAGGAACTGAAAGGGGAGGAGCGGTCCCTAAACACACCTGACTGTCACAGAAACACAACCACAGAGGCTGAAATCATTTTTCTCAGATGAAGGCCATGTTGTAGCTTGAGGTTGTACCCTGAAGCAGGGAATATATCTTAAAGAGTTAGTTTATCTAAAGGCAATAGACCTGAAATACCCAACATAGGATAATTATTTAAATAAAATCTAGATTGAGACTGTATTATCCACAATAGAGCAGAGTCTGTCCATTACTGAACTAGAACAGCTGAGTTTTAATAGTCTGACAAATAATTTTGAAAGAGAAAAACATTTTTTGACAATTAATGCTGTTACCTTAATCTTGGATAACAATCTGATATAGAGTAGAAATCTGGGATTAAAGGTAGTCACAGAGGTCATATATAGAACTGGAACCATTATGATATTCCAGCGGTATGAATTTTAAATTTAACAATTTGTTTTAGATATTAAAAATATAAAATAAAAGAGCACATTTTAAAAAGTTAAAAGTATTTGTAAGGAGAGAGATATTTACTGAACATACACCCTGAACATAACAATGTCTTAGGTATTAAATATATAAAATAAAATAACACATTTTAAAAGGTTAAATGTATTTGTAAGGATAGAGAGATAGAGGGAGAAATTTACTGAACATACACCCTGAACATAACAATGTCTTAGATATTAAATATATAAAATAAAAGAACACATTTTAAAAGGTTAAATGTATTTGTAAGGAGAAAGAGATAGAGAAATTTACTGAATATACACCCTGAACATAACGACTTGTCTTAGATATTAAATATATAAAATAAAAGATCACATTTTAAAAAATTTAATGTATTTGGAGAGATTGAGAGAAGCCAGGGAAGGAGGGGGTACAGGGAGAGACATTATAGGTATATTAGTGTCTCTTTTCACAATGAACTTGAGACACATGTAGCTTTGTTCATTTGGCTTTCGATTGGTACTGAGTAGTTGAACTCAGGCCAGAAGGCTTTGCAAGCAAGTGTTTTAACTATTGAGCCATCTTTCCAGCTCTGAACATAAGATTATTTTCCTTAAGTACTTGTGAATATAGTACAAAAAACTGATTTAAATAGTTGACTATAGAATAATATAGATCAGATCATCATAGAACCAGTGGGGAGAGAGAGACAGTGAGAGACAGAGAGAAACACAGAGAAAGAGAGAGATCATCAGGAAATTATTTAAGATGTTAGGTAGTCACAGCTGGCTCAAATCTCAGAGCATCAAAACATTAAAACATTATAGTTCCTATACGATGTAAGATTTATATTTAAGGATGGCATTTAGCAAAAGACAATTTGTAAACCATTATAGAAGCATAAAACAGGTTAAAGTCATATATATATATATATATAAATATATATATAAATCAGGTTAAAGTCATATATATATATATATGAGCAGTTAAATTATAAATAAGCAATGAATTTGAGACATTAGAGCTGAGAAAAAAAACCTTTTGGTATATTTTTAAAATCATAATTTGGGAAGAAAAAATGTAATTAGACAAGCGATGTTTTAACCAGTCTTAAAAGAGAAATGTATTAACAAATTGACAAAGGAATATAGTTTGGATGAGCACCTTAAAAAGTCAGTTTGTACAACTGTGACAGTCAGGTGTGTGTAGGGACCACACCTCCCCTTCCAGCCCCTCCACTTGAAAGGGAGGTGTTTAGTTAGAGCTACAACCTATGTGCTAAAACTGATTGGTCAGATATGAACCAATTAGCTGTCCCTCTAACTCACCTGGGGAGGACTTAAAACTAGCTTCCCTAGAGGAAGTAGGCCCCTCTTCCCACACATGGCAATGGAGTAGGACTGCTGACTCAGGCCTCAGTGAGGTAAGGCAGGCTCCAGACCTTTTCTCTCATGAACTTCTCTTTCTCATAAAGGGAGCTTTCTGTTATCTTTTCTTGGGCTGTTTATCTAACTAAATAATATAAGCTCTGTGAACTCTCTGACACGTGTTTTCCCCACACTGGTGGCAGGAAAACTCTAACTTCCAACATGATGACTGGGAAATCTGCCCATCTAACTCCCCTTTTCCTAATCTACTAAATTAGAATAAATGTGTAATTATGTGACAGTCAGGTGTGTGTAGGGACCACTCCTCCCCTTCCAGCTCCTCCCCTTGAATGGGAGGTGTCTAGTTAGAGCTACAACCTAGGTGCCTAAACTGATTGGTCAAATATGAACCAATCAGCTGTCCCTCTAACTCACCTGGGGAGGACTTAAAACTAGCTTCCCTAGAGGAAGTGGGCCCTCTTCTTCCCACACATGGCAATGGAGTAGGGCGACTGCTGACCCAGGCCTCAGTGAGGTAAGGCCTGTACCCCTACCCCGCTGGGGTAGGGGGCAGGCTCCAGACCTTTCTCTCATGAACCTCTCTTTCTCATAAAGGGAGCTTTCTGTTATCTTTTCTTGGGCTGTTTATCTAACTAAATAGTAAAAGCTCTGTGAACTCTGACATGTGTTTTCCCCACACTGGTGGCAGGAAAACTATGACTTCCCACATCCACTTTCCCCACCCAACTCCCCTTTTCCTAATTTACTAAATTAGAATAAATGTGTAATTAAAATTTAATTCTGTCCCTGTGTACAATTCTTTGGCATTAGAGGACAAGAACTCGGAGTAGGAGGAGGGGGAAGGGAGGATTCCATCTATATGTACTGGTTCTCAATCTTGGACTAAACAAAAATAGAAAAATCAAGATATTATTGTGCTCAATGTGACTCTTTATTCAAAAGAGCTCATTGAATACAGACCCAGAAACAGACATATTTTCCAGTACTTCCTCATGAACCCATCTGGCCAACTGGTTTATGACAAATGTAAAGGAAATAAATAAACACAAGGAGATTTATATCTTCCTTATGGTATTAAACTCCATGATTATGTAGATAAACTGAGTCAAAGAGAAAGACATAAGGTTTCCTTTCTCATTTAAGCTCAATGGTTAGATACGTTGTCTTCTGTAAATGCTATATATTTTCTACTTGCTTCTAAAAGAAAAAAGTCCCGAAAAAGTGTCTTTCTTATAAGTTTGTTAAGGACCAGGTTGTTCAATGGTTAGAGACACTTTTCAATGGTTATACTCATTTGGCATCCTTAGGGAAAAAAAGGATCTATTCCTAAATAAATAAATAAATAAATATAGTAAATATAGTAAGTGCTTGGGTTTTTGCAAAAGGACTAGTCATGATAAGCTTTAGAGAATGACCACCACAGGTCAACTTTAAGTATTAAATGATTCTCTAGCCTAAGTTTTATAAACAGAGTGCAACTGTTCTTTTGCTTATAAGACCATGTAAACTGACCACTGCTACCACTGGACTTAATCACTCCAGTTATAGTTTTTGGCTCAGTGACTTCTAATTATAGTCCTAGCTAAAATAATCAACCCATGAGTTAAGAAAAAAGGATATTTAAAACTAGTTCCATCATTAGGCTTGCTTAGAATTTTGAGCTGTTCTAAGGAAATCAGATGATTGTGTTATTAAAAAAACACCTGATATCAACTTTTATTCTCCCTTCTATGGTAACTTCACTTTTAATTCATGCCTCAACAGTGATTCTATATAATGGGGATAAGAGGGAATTGTGAATGCTAGATATGTATGAGGTGCTAATGAGAAGGAATTTTAATGGAACTTATTGAAGGAATATATAGAATGGTATTTTTTTGAAGGTACTAAGTAAAGATATTTGCTAAGAGGGATTTCTCTCAATTGTAACTGAGAGAAATATAGAAAGAATTGCAAAAGAAACTTAAAAGAATAATAGAAAATAATGAGTAAGTGATTAAAAAAAGGTGATGAGAAAGATGCAAGAAAGAAATGGACTCAATTTCCTTTTATAAGAGATGCTAGTAACTATTAAGATTTACTGGGTGTAACATTCTTAATCTCTGCACATGGTATTAAACCATGCCTGACATCCCTAGACTTAAAATGGTTATAGATTTCCCTTGAAGAAAGCAACAGAGTCATAGTTCCAAAGCCACACTGAAGCACGCAAGTTCGGGGACCTGCATACCAGACTCCCTCTGAGAGGGGAAATGGAAATGAGGCCCCAAATCACCACTCCCCCAGCCGAGCGATTAGGTGAGCTAAGACAAGAGTATGCACAGTCTCTACACTTATAAGCCTAAACAATGCCTCGGGTGCTCTCATATACCGTGATATGAGACCCAGGCTGGGGAAGTCTGGAGAAGTCAGGCTTGGGGGCTAGCCTCTTAGGGATAGCACGGAATTCCTGAAGGGGACCCCCCTTGCTTTGAGAAAACACATAGAGTGCACTATGTGTCTTCTTAGATTTGGGACTAACTCGAAATTTGGGACCCAGGCTCCTGTACAGAGGACACCCCAAATTTCTGGTCCCAGAATCGGTTTTCAAAGGAGATGACCCCTCCTTTCAGCGAAGATGAGAATTATGAATTGGGCATGATTCTGATTCAAGAATCTTCTGCTTCTTTTTCTCCATTGCTGTTTCAGGTAGAACATTCAGCCCCAAAAGTCTCCACTTAGCACAGGGCAATTTTATAACAGACTGCCCTTGCCCTTCTTCAAAAACTGAAGGAGACAATTAAAAAAACATGCTGTCTTATAAAAATTGGTGGCTAAACCGACCAAGAGCTTAAACAGCTGCTCTAAAGTCCAACTGGTGTTATTACAATTAAAGGCCAAAAGGGAAGAAAAGGGAATAAATTTAAAAAAATAAGACAAGGTAGATATAAATAAATAACCAGCATCACAATAACAGGTTGCTTAAGGAAGGCCCCCTTTCAGAAAAGGGGACATCACCAAGGATTGCCTCCTTGGTATACAGAGGGGGACACGTTGCGGAAACTGTCCCAAAGGAAAATGTTGCCAGGTCCTTCCAAGACCTTATTCTAGATGCTAAAGTTTAACTATTATGGTTAAGGTTGTTCACCAATAGCTCACAAATACTAAATTGTTAATGGGTTAAGAAAGGTACAAAAAATTCTTATGGTACTCACCCAAGCTAACTATATTTCTTTGGCAATATGTAAGTTATTGGACAAATTAAGTTTATAAGATAAAAGTTACTTACTGGTATTAATTTTCTAGAATAAGGTTCTCACATCTAAAAACATTGTGGGTTTAGATGGTTTCTATTTACTCATGCTAATGACACCAGGTTGTCATCATGGGACTTATGTAACTTTAAGGTTTAATTTCAGCCATTGTGGCTTCTATCCTACTATTAGGTAAATAGGTTAAAGAAACTTAAGCTTTTATAAAATTTCTGTCATGGATAAAACATGAAAATTGTCTTATGTTTGTAAAAATCTCTGCTATATATCAGGCTAATTGGTGCATAAAGTTAAACTAACAACATTCGTTGTCAAGGGTTTTCTCTCTTGAAAACAGATTCACCAAGAATTATATTAAAATTCAGCTGTTCTGAATTAACAGGACCAGACTCTGCCTTATTGTGCGTAATCACAGAGTCTCTATCTAAGATATTATTTCAACAATTGTCTTATTTCGTGTACTTAAACTAACTCTTTAAGATATATCCCCTACTCCAGGATACAAGTTCAGACATCTGAGGACAATTTGAGTATCTAAGCCCTCCTGAATAATTGGTATGTTTTCAGACATAGATGCTGTCTTGCTAGATGGTTCTTAACCTAATACTTCCATGTTAGATCTCCATATTTGGATTTATTGCTAAAAATACTATCAAAACTATGTTTTGTTTATATTAACAGTCATGAGATATGGCCTGAACTGTTGCAAATAAGTAAACTCAAGGTTAGGCAAGATAAACTAAAAGATTATACCAGTCTCTAATTAGATATGCCTTATTAGTCATTGGATGTCAATATGGATATATCTATCCTACAGGGTTAATACAAATTCCTCTCTAAGTGTGTTAACTACCTATATAAAAGTCAAATCCATTTGGAGACATGGAACAAAATGGGCTAATATTTTGGCCTCTGTTCCCAGGTCACAAAGGCCACAGGAGACAAAAGGGGGCATACTGGAGTGTTTTTACACTGCATCTCTGGATGTTACCTCTCCTTCTGAACAAGGAGAATATGGAAGCCCAGAAACAAATCAGTGTACAGCACAGACAGGAGAGTCCATTTGGGACAAATTGTCCCCCCACAGCCTCCCAGCAAGGGAGAAAACCAAGGTCAGCATGACCTGAACTCTGCCTCACTGATAGCGATAATGCTGAGGAAG
The DNA here is from genome assembly GCA_004024765.1 of Zapus hudsonius. Taxonomy (NCBI): domain Eukaryota; kingdom Metazoa; phylum Chordata; class Mammalia; order Rodentia; family Dipodidae; genus Zapus; species Zapus hudsonius. Next base: position 15,227 of record PVHP010028886.1, on the reverse strand, counting down.
CCATAGGGCTTCTCCCAGACCCCAATTCCTCCTTGGAGAGCCATTGTGACACCCAAAAGGACATACTTGTTAAATCTTGGCTTATACCAGGTCTTAAACACTCAGAGAGAAATTTATAACCAAAAATAGATATACAATAATAATTCTAACCCTATGACTAAATGTCATAAGCCTCAAACCATCAAATGGTTTCTAACAGGATGAAATCTAAAATAAATATGTACTGGACAGCTCCCACTGACACTAAAGGAGTTTTATGACACCAATCTCTATCCCTGGCTTGCCCCAGGAAGGATTAGAGAATATATTTTAAACTTGCTTAAATATAGAAAAGACAAAGTAAACACTTTAACATGCTCAATTTATTTACAAATTTAAATATAGACAGACTATTGTCTGACATGTTTATTCCTTCCATTGGAAAAGATACTAAAAAATCGGATAAATTCTAATAATGAGAAAAATCACAGGGCTCTAAATGCCCTTATACTTACCTTAAATGACACTTGTGCTGTTACTAAGATTAAATACTATATATTTCTCTTCTTAATAACTCTGTTAATATATGTCATGCTTTACAAGCTATGCAGGAACCATCTCAGACCATATCAGATGCTACAATGCCATTCGATAAGCAATTCTGGGGATAGATCTCGAGTTTCCAAGGTGGATAACAATCCAAACACTAAACTCCACTGGACACCCTTTATAAAAACACTCCCCACTTCTGGGGCGAGCTACCCACCTCCTGCCTCACAATGTGAGACAGGACAAAATCTTGGCAATATGACATATAGCTTAGGGGTCTTTCTTGGGCCTTAGCTAGGGATCCTCCTCTCTCTGAGGGATACCCCCAGCTGCAATAACTTCGTGTCCTATTCAGCAGGAAATAGATAAGAGAAAAACTTCTTCGTCCTCATTCCCAACAGCAGTTGGGGTATCCTCAAGAGAGGGGGAATATGTGAGAGTTTAGGAGTGAGACCCCAAACAAGGTTGCCAAGCTCCTCTTTTGACCCGTCCCCAGTCAGAGCTTGCCATATGCCACTATTGAGTTTGCCTTGCTTCTTAGTAGGTTCAAAAATGGTATTGTTAACTCTTGTTTCTTAAACATATATGTACTTCTTCTGGTGCCCTTTATTTATTTTAAACATGTATATACTTTCTAATGCCTTTTTTTCCCAAAATCCACATCCCAATACCCTAACAGCAGTTAGGGTTATTTCTTCAGAGGGGGGGATTATGACAGTCAGGTGTGTGTAGGGACCACCCCTCCCCTTCTAGCCCCTCCCCTTGAATGGGAGGTGTTTAGTTAGAGCTACAACCTATGTGCTAAAACTGATTGGTCAGATATGAACCAATTAGCTGTCCCTCTAACTCACCTGGGGAGGACTTAAACTAGCTTCCCTAGAGGAAGCCGCCCCTCTTCCCCCACATGGCAATGGAGTAGGACTGCTGACCCAGGCCTCAGTGAGGTAAGGCCTGTACCCCTACCCCAGCTGATGGCTGGGGTAGGGGGCAGCCTCCAGACCTTTTCTCTCATGAACCTCTCTTTCTCATAAAGGGAGCTTTCTGTTATCTTTTCTTGGGCTGTTTATCTAACTAAATAATAAAAGCTCTGTGAACTCTCTGACACGTGTTTTCCCCACACTGGTGGCAGGAAAACTCTAACTTCCCACATGATGACTGGGAAATTTCCCCATCCAACTCTCCCTTTCCTAATCTACTAAATTAGAATAAATGTGTAATTAAAATTTAATTCTGTCCCTGTGTACAATTCTTTGGCATTAGAGGACAAGAACTCAGAGTAGGAGGAGGGGGAAGGGAGGATTCCAAAACTCTCTCTCTCTCTCTCTCCCCGTGTTGCTTACAATTATTAATTATCAGCAACCCGTATCATAACTCTTAATCCATGAACAAAATAGCACAATCATCATTAAACAGCATTAAGAGAAACTATATCTAACTAACTTTTTGTTATTAATTAACAGAGCGAGTAACTGATCATCAAGAGTCAGACATTGTATTCTTGGAGAACATAGTATAAGCATCCTTAACTGGAAATTTTAAAATAAAACATCTTTTTAGAGTAGATAATTATTATCAATATATTTGAAGAATCTGGGGATGATTTTGTCAGGAAGAGAAGTAGATGGGAAGGAGGCCCGCCTGAGAGAGGCAGCTTGAAGGGAGACAAGGCAGACAGGGTGTTTGAATGCAGAGGAAGAGGGAGAGACAAGAGAGGAGACAGACTGAGGAGAATGGTATGGAAATAAGAGGTGAAATGGGAGAATAGAGAGTGGCAGGACAAGAAGGCTTTATGAGGAAGGGGTGGAAAGTGGGGTGTCCCAGATAATTTTGGACAGGGGAGCTGGGAGAGTGGGGTAAGCTGTGTACCCCTATCACTGAGCAGAGCAGGATGGGAGAAAGGGATTGACCTGTCACAGTCTTGATGGTGACCCGCAGGGGTGGGCACCATGAGTCTATGGTCAGTAGTTTAAAGAGATGGCCTACATTGTGGCTGGGTGCTGCTGATGGTGTTGTCGTGGTTAGTCTGCAGTATTCAAGCTTTAAATGAAGAGTCCAGCAGATCTCCCTGGGGCTCTGCTGGCCCTCACAGAGAATGGGGTATGGAGGTTTAGGATTCCCCAGTGGGAGCAGCTATGTTGGGGAGAGAAAGAGACAGAGAGAAAGAGAGAAAGAGAGAGAAAAAAATCAGAGAGAGAGGCGAGCTCTCGGGTGGAGAGATGAGTGGGGAGAGCAGAGGATGACTGAGGAAAGAAGAGTACCTCAGATCATCTGGGAGTGCCTGGCTGAAGTTGAGCAAATATGTGACAATTTAAAGTGAAGAGTGACATTTTTAGGGCAAATGGACCCATTGTACAGCCAGTATTGAGGCCCAGTTGTCACCCTGAAGGTGCAGGACCTTAGGTGTTTGAGAAGGCAGGTAAAGGTGGGAAGGAGAGAGAGAGATGGACAGACAGGGGGAGAGAGAGAGAGGGAGTGTGTCCCATGCTGGCAAGACAAGCCCAAGGTACCCCTCAGGTGTGTCAGGCCAGAGAGAGAGACCCAGAGGTGCAGGAAGTGTGTCTGTCCCGACACCTAGGTTGAGCCCAGATGCGGGCCAGGGGTGCAGCCTGGCGTGCTGACACAACTTCAGGCAAGAGGCAGAAGCCGAGATCAGGCTAACCCAAGAGAGAGAGAGGGACACTCTCTGAATGCAAGGAGAAGGGGAGGCATCTAGATGCCTGAGAGGGAGAGAAAGACAGTGAGACAGAGAGAGAGAGAGAGAGAAGCAATGAAGAGCTGAGGAACCAAGCCAAAATGTGGTGGGTGCCAGAGCTTGGAAGCAGACAGATGATCCAAGGCGAGGCTTTCAGAGGGTCAATGGCAGCTCGGTAGTCATGTGGTCTGGGAAGGGGGTTCCAGTCACCAAAAGGGGCAATCCGGGGTGACCCCTAAGCCGAGTATCGGCACCAGATGTTAAAATGGAAATGACCACGAGAGACCACTCTGAAAGGAAAGGTTTTAATAGGAGGAAAGGGACCCTGAGCTACAGGCTATCTTCCAAAATGGAAGAAAAAGCGAAAGGCCAGATCAAGATCCAGCTTTTAAGGTGAATGTCCAGCTTGGGGCAGGCTGGACATCTGTAATCTGCTGTAAATCTCAGCATCAGGAAGGGCAGTGCCTTCCTCCAGACAGAGACACAGCAGGTGGGGGATGTTAGCTCCTGTTCCAGAGGCAGGCTGAGGTCTGGGTGCTGAAACTTCCCCTGATGCTGGCTGGGGGAGGGGATGGGGTGTTGCCTGAATTCCGACCCAACAGTTTTCATGGGGTGTCTTGATTTCTTCCTCGATATTCCAGTTTTCTACATCTATCAGGGCAGCACATTGATATGGTCCTTTCCTGTTTTCCTTTTTTTTTTTTTAATATTTATTGTCCATAATGAGTTACATTATTTAGTGGGCAAACCATGCGTTGTTATCCCGAATTCCCGAATTCCCCATCCCTGATCAGTTGTATATTCTCCTTCGTGGGCTGTCTGTATTAGTCCTTGTGGCAAGGGATCCTGTATATCTTAGTACTCATCCCGGTCTTCCTGGCCCAAGTGAGTTGTTACTGATGGGTGCCATGCCTCCGGACAGTCTCCCCCACCACGGCTCTCACAATCTTTCCGCCCCCTCGTCCGCTCAGTTCCCTGAGTCGTGGTGGGTGAGTAATAAGGCTGCTTTAATGTTGCAAGCTTAGGGGTTCTTATGTCGAAAATCCTTGGTTTCTGTCTCAATGGCCTATCCTGTGTTGATTGAATGACTGTGGTTATAGGTCCCTTGTTCATCATTCATTGTCTGCTGAGTTCCCTATGGATCCTCCCTGATATGACTGTGGTGGCTCCTCTCTTGTCAGGATCTCATCCATCGGCCTAAGGTTGGTTGGTAGGGTTAGATGGGCCACAGCTCTCTCGTTGTATCCTCAAAAACACAAACACATTTGGCTTATCCTGAGTTGGTTGAATGGCTGTGGGTATGGGTCCCTTGTTCATCCCGTCCTTCTCTGCAGGGTTCTATATGGATCCTCCACAATATGACTGTGGTGGCTCATCTCTTGCCATGGTCTCATCTTTTGGCCTGCTGTCGGGTGGTAGGGTTATATGGGCCACAGCTCACTTGCTATATCCTGAAAAATACAAATACAATCTCCATCGGAGAGTTAGAACAGTATAGTTTAACAAATATACACCATTCTGGATTACCTAGTTTCTATTTTTAGTAGCCTCCCTGTCAGACATTCACTGTTTTCCTTTTAAATGTATCCCTCATCTGAATGTGGAAATATAAGTAAATGAAATATGGTCCCTGCCTTAAAGAGACCTTCCTAGTGATGCATCATCTTACTACTCAGCAGTACAGAAAGGCAGACAGAGTCTCAGGTCACACCCTAGCCCTAGACAACCAAAATTTACCCTTTAATTAGATTAGCAGTTGATTCATATGCATGTCAAATCTATGTACTTGGCAGATAAAGTGGGGCACTGAGGACTAAGGCCTCACAAGCTCCCATGTAAAATGCCAAGTGTTCAGGCAAATGCTTGTAATCCCAATTCTGGGAAGGCTGAGACAGGAGGATCTGTAGAGCTCTTTGGACAGCTAGCCTAGCCTAATTGGTTAACAACAGGACAATGAGAGAATCTTTCTCAAAAAGGTGCCATACCTGAAGATGATGCCTAAGGTTGTCTCTGGTGTCCACCTGCACATGCACACAAGGGCACCCCAACACTTGCCCATATATATATATATATATATATATATATATATATATATATATATATATATATACAAACACACACACACCTCCCTCAAAAAGAAAGGTAAAGTACGTTTCGCCTGATAAGATGCTGTCTAGAAAATAGATCAGCCAATAGTGTTTGTGACAGCTACAATCCACAAATAAGAGTTTAGATTTATTGCTCATCCATCTGAATGAAAATCAATTGATGTCATATATTTATCCTACTCCTTAGAATTGTTGTTACACAAATATACAGCACTGTGCAAACATACATACCTCATGCCTACTGGAACAGTTTAATGGGTTAGGGCAGGAACTCAATGAAACAGAAACTATAGGCATTGTGGAGACCCTCAAAAGCCCCTGTATAACATTCAAGAAAACACAAAATGTTGTAGGATGAGACATAAGATACTCAGTGAGGGGGGATAAAATACATTGAACTGTAAATAATCTAAAGAAAAGCAGGAGTAGAGGAAATACCCTCTGAACTGGGACAAAAACAAAACATAAAGTAAAATGAAAAAGGTGAACCCAATTAGTATTGTGATTCCTGTCTAAAGTGTCTAGTTAAAAAGCAATGCTCCAGGGCTGAAGTTGTAGCTCAGTTGTTAGAATGCTTGCTTAGCATGCATGAAGCTCTGGGTTGGAATTCCATCACCACATAACACTGGGTATAGAGGCACATGCCTCTAAGCCTAGCACCCTGGAGCAAGAGGGTCAGGCAAGAGAATCAGAAGTTTAAAGTCATCCTCAGCTACAAATGGGTTAGAGGCTGGCCTGGGATACATTAATTCTACCTTTAAAAATAAACATTAAAAACATAAAACAAGACCAGATAAACAAAGAACCCAAGCCAAACCAAACAAAAATTAAAATCAATGATCTAGCTTGGAATGGTGGATTATGCTTATAATCAAAGCACTAGGAGGCTAAGGTAGAGGATCACAATATATTTGCTAGGTTACACAGTGAGTTCCAAGCCTGCCTGAACTACAGTGTAAGAAGACCCTGTCTCAATAAGCATTTGTTCTGAGCACTAGAGAGGCAGAGGCAGGAGGATCCCTGGGGCTTGATGGCTAGCTCCTCTAACTGGGTTCAGTGATAAGCTGTGTCTCAGAGTGACTGAGGCATTAACTACCCAAGAGTGATCACCAATAACCCCAGAGGAGAGCCCTCAAGGAAAGTGGGACCAGGGGAAAGCAGATATAAGAATACAACTTTTGCAAAAAAAATACAAATAATAATAAATAAAAAATAGTAAAAACAAAATAAGATGGCAAGTAATTCAGGAAGACAATGTCAAACTCTGGCCTCCACATGTACACATATGTATGCATATGAACCTGACCTGACACACATATAAATAAGCATACACAGATGCCAAAAAGCAATTGCTTTCTAAAAACAAAGCAATGATCAGAGACTGAATTTTAAAAAGAATCTTGTGATATGTATTATAATTTATATTCTCTTACATATACATATATGTAAATATACATTATATACCTACATATATATACATAACAAAGAATATATTGTATGTTTTTCAAGTGAAAGCTAAATGTCATGAAAACATTATCCAATATCTCATTCCTTTCTAGCACAATTATTTTAATTTTTTCTGAGGAGATGTGAACAAAAAGTCCATTCACCCCAGACAGGACAAAATGACAGACCAAGAAATGAGTCCATCCAAGTGTAGCATAGGAAACCAGTGAGTATGATGGGGTTGCTTACAGAGGTATGGGGGAGGGGTTACTTGCAGGAAAATGGATGATTCAAAAGCATCTGCATTACCAAAAAGTCCACTTGAGCATAGGTGATGACTCACACAACTTGCAGGCAGCTGGTATGAGAGTCCCCTTTCCCCCAGGTTTTGCTGCTTCTCTGTCCTTGGGAATGGGCCTTGTGAATCTTGCAAGTTTCAGGAACATCCAGAGGCTTGCTAGTTGTTTACTTCCCAAGTCTTAAGGAGTTTATGTTTCAGTTTGGATCTTCCTCAGTAGTCTCCCTCCAGGATGGAAGGTTTCATTTTACCAAATTGCTATATGCTTAATCTCTTCCTCCAGCTCTTACATTCTTTCTTCTTCCTCTGCAAAGTTCCCTGAGCCTTGCTATGGGGTGAGGGGTGGTAGAGCTGTTAGGCAATTATGCCACATCAATAATTGCTTAGTACCAGGAATTTAACCAGGTGAGTCTCTGCAGTACCTCTCATGGAACAAAAAGAAGTTTCTTTCTATGACTGACTGAGGCCAACAGCAACAGTGATCTATGGGCTAACATAGAAGGAAATTTGACAGGTGCATCAAGTGCCTTTGACAAAACAATAGAGATACTTCATCAGGGAAATGCAAATAAAAACCACAATGAGATTCCACCTTACTCCAGTCAAAATGGCAATCATAAAAAAAATAATAATTGCTGGCTAGGATGTGGGGAAAAAGGAAGCATCATTCACTGCTGGTGGGATTGCAATCTTGTTCAACCGCTTTGGAAACCACTGTGGAGACTCATCAACAGAATGGACATAGAGCTACCAGTGGACCCAGCTACCCTTCTATTAGGCATCTACCTGCAAGATGTCACTTCTCAGGAGAGAGACATTTGTACAACCATGTTTATAGCAGCTGAATTCATAATAGCCAAGAATTGGAATCAACCAAAATGCCCTTCCATGGAGGAATGGACAGCAAAACTGTTGTATATTTAAACCATGGAATTCTATGCAGCTGAAAGGAAAAATGACATATCGAAATTTAGGGAAAATGGTCTGACTTGGAGCAGATCTTACTAAGCGATCTCTCAAAAGCACAGAGAGCCAAACACTGCATATTCTCCCTCATGTGAGGCCCTTAACCAGGCTAACCTTAAAGTCTATGCAGACTAGTAGTAAGAAGTGAGAGGTTATGAATGAGGGGAAAGGGATGGGGTAGGGGAGTGGCTTAAGTATGAGGCTAAACCAAATTGGGTTAAAAAACATAAAATCCTCACACACATAATTAACCTATTGAGTAAGTAGTCGGTGTCATCTGGCAAGAGGGACCATGAGTAGTAGGGGAGAGAGTCTAAGCCTGTGAAAATTGATCAGTCTGACAACTCCTAGTCCCAGTCACCGGCTCCTTCCCTCAGTGAGCTGTTGACCAAAGTGACCTATGAGGTCCCAAAAACAAGACAGGATTCTGTCAAGGCTCTTGGATGCCCACCCCAGGCTGGAGGTGAAACCCTTTTGCTGAAGAAACCAAAGAAAGCCATTGATCAGCATCGAGAGACCCTTCAAGGCCCAGAATGATATCTAGACACCAGATGGTAGTTAGTGCAGTGCTGGAAGGTACTGAATAAGCTGCCAGGGGAAGCTAGTCAATGACAGCTGGAGCAAACAGAGATAACTGGAATGGAACACAGCCTGTTGCCATGAGTAGGCTAACCACACTTCCTACGGGGAGAGAACAGCGAACCAGTAATGGATCACTTGTGCAACGGAGGAGCCAAAGCCTGGGGGAGGCAATCAAGAGCTTTTAAATTTGGCCAGATACTCCACTTAGTGACAGGGAGCCCTAAATGGAATTGGGTACTTAGGGTAAAATGCACTGGGAGCCGGGCTCTTAGGCCCCCAATGAGTGATGCACTATGTGAGCAATTGAAAGAGAGGATACTAAAAATAGAATCTAGCCAATTCAAAAATGTGTATCTCAGTTAACCTATACTGATCTCACTCTCTGAAGGAGACTCTGTTTGCATCTTTCAGAATGCAGTGAGAGATACGTGGCTCATCCTACCCTACCAATGAACTGCAGGCTGATAGCTGACATCCTGACAAGAGATGAGCCACCCTGTCAAACCTTGGAGGATCCTTATGGAACCCCACAGAGAATAATGAGATGAACAAGTTCAGGGCCACAGCCAATCAGCCAACAAAGGATAAACCAAGGAGACAGACACCAATGGTTTTCGACAAAACCTAATCCAGAAGTACAGAGACCCCTAAGATCCCAACAATAAAACACCCACCACGACTCAGGGAAATGAGTGTAAGAGGGGGTGGAAAGATTGTGAGATCCTTGATGAGGGAGAATACTCAAAGTCATGGCCGCCCTCAGTAGCAACACTCTAAGGCCAGCAGAACCGTACTGTCTCCTAGGCTATCCATGGTCCCCTGCCCCAAGGACTGATCCAGACTACCCAAGGAGGAGGATATCCAGATGATTGGTGATGAGGAAGAGGAGCATTGGAGAATGGGGGATAACAACTTATTGTCTGCATACTAAATAATGTAACTCATTATGGACAGTTAAAAAATAAATTAATTAATAATAAATAAATAGAGATACTTCCCTAGTGGGAACTATGACCTCCCCAGCTATGGACTTTTGCCCTGGCTTACTGTACCATATGGGAGTTTCCTCCTGTGGACTGAGCCTAAAAAACAATTGAAAGCAATTGGGTATACCCATGATAGCCACAGCACTACTGCATCAGTGGGTGGATGTTCATATGTTGCCTTGTCTTGGATCCCAGTACCAGTTAAGAGTTCTCTGCCACTGAGTGGGTCTCATAGCCAATTAGCCAAATGTTGATTGCCCACCTAGGTTGAGCACCATTATTGCACAGATGGGCACTTCTTGCCTTGCTTGTCTGTGCCATATAGCAGTGTGTTCTGCATTCTCAGGCCAATGGTCTGTGTAGCTAGAGGACGTCCCTTGCTTTCTCGGAATATATTTGGTCAGGTTCCCCTGGCAGCTCCGACAACAACTTCTGGCATTACACAGGCTAGCCTTTTGGGAGCTGGTTTCATTTCCAGATTCAGCAGAGTCTCCCCATGTTGTATGAGAGCAGTCTGTGGAAACTTTAGTAATAGGGTCTTATCTTTTGCCTGAGGTGGGTATTCAAGAGCTGAGACAAAAGCTTGTCTTATTTTAGGGACCATGTAGGTCACTTTGATCAATAGCTCATTGTGGGCAATAACTACTTGCTGGGACAGGGAGCCAAACATCAGGAGTCATCTGTACTAGACGTAGGCTTCCACCTAACCTATTTGGGACCTTTGTTACCATAGATGCTCCCAGCTACCTCAGAGAGTTTTTGTACAGAAGAAAGGATTCTATGGAGTCAATTTATTGTGGGTTTATTTTAGTGTATATCTCCCCTCTCTGTCCCATCTCCCCCAACCCCCAAATTCCTTCCATCCTCTTTGTCTCCTGAATTCATGTCACATTTGCTTACTGTTCAAGCTTAACCTGAATAGGGGCCACAGATGAGTGAGAATATGTGGCGTTTGTCGCTCTGTTCTTGTGTGAGTTCGCTAAGTATGATCCGTTCCAAGTCTCCACTTTTATTTGAATTTTATTATCTTGTTTTTCCTCACTGCTGAGTAGAATTCCATGATGTGTATGTACCACTGTTGGTATTGCTAAAATGGGACATGGAGCACAAAGTGTTAAGGATGTTTGAGAAACCCCAGCAAAACCCAGTAGGCATTTACCCTATCTCCATTATTAACCCTGACACTCCAGGCTCCTAGAGTAAGCCACATGAATCCAGGTTCACACCCCAGCTGTGCCTGGAAGGTGGCAGTTCCTCTGCCCCCACCATCTGATAAATGTGCCCAAGCTCACGTCTACATGCAAAGCAGGTATTCACAGGTTGCTGGTTATTGCCAATCTCCGTTGTCCATTCCTTCCCCTCCCTCCTCCTCTACCTCTATTTAACCAATGATGCTTCTACAATAAATGGGAATATTTTTTCCACACCTTTCCCCCATGTTTCTGCCCATTATTCTCTCTGATGAGATGAGCTGAACACACAGGAATCCATGCTTCTAAGAGCTGTAACACTTACGCGGGTTCTCAGGCCCACGGGCATGCCTCCACAGCTGTCTGGGTCCCCTGCGGCTGTCTGAGCCGCTGGAGCTGCAGCCACTTGGAGCATACCTGCTCCCTCCCTCCCTGTGGTCTCCTCCATGTCCGCCACCACCATCAGCAGAATGCCACAGCCACTTCCAGAGCTATAACATGGAGCGGGCCCATGCCCTGGTGCCAGCCCAGCGGAGCCCCAACAGCCAGCCAGGTCCACGGAGACACAAATGATTCGATTCGCCTCTGCTCAGCCTGCCACCCACACGCCTCTTCCTGGTAGCACAGCCCACGCGCCTTGGGGCCGACAGCAGAAGCACTCTCTACTCCATGCAGCGTGAGCCCAGCAGCTGGCCCCGTATCCCCAGGTGCACTCTAGCCCAGCCCTGCCTGCGCAGCCCACAAAAGCCCCAGGCAGACTTCAGGACCAGCTCCATTCTTCTTTTATTAAAAACAACATACCACATTTTCTATATCCATTTGTCCAAAGATGGGCATTTAGGTTGGTTCTAATACCTAGCTATTATGGATTTAGCTGCTATAAACATAAACATGGTGTGAGATGTCTTTGTGCTGAATCAAGGAACTCTGAGGACAGATGACCAGTAGAGGGATAGCTGGGTCTCTCTATGACCATATATTCCAAGCCAGCACCAAGTTGCCCAAAAATCAACATTAAGGGGATAAGAAAGGAAAAAGTTAGCAAGATCCAATACCGCATGAAAAAATTGCATCATTTATGCCAGTTGTTTCCTCAAAAGAACAAAGTTGGGGGCAGCAGTAGGAATCCACAGTTATTTTCTGTAAGCCATCTAACTTCCTCATCCTGGTGTAGAGCTGTGGTCATAGAGCAGCCCTGCATCTCCCCACCTATGTCACTCTGTGGGTCAGAACTGAGGGCTGCATGCTAGCCCGTCCTACCTGTTGTTGGAGCCATCTCTGGTAGCCAGTCTCTGATAGACTCTGGGGTAATGTCCCATCATTAAATCAAGTCCCATACCAGTCCTGAGATCCCTGTTGAGTCAACCTCTTTCTTAACTCTCCTGTGAACATAGTTCTATCTGGCCTAGTGAAATGGGAATGAAACATCTCCTCTTCCATACCCAATTCCCTCAATAATGTCTGTCCTTCCTCTATTGTCTTCCAGTCACTGATATTCTTTGGGACCTTAGCCGGTGATAACTGAGCATCCATAATGGCTTATATGAGTCAGTTCAGGAGGGATGAACTACTCTCACAATGCCTCATTGTTATGCAGCCTGTGTCTCAAAATGGTTGAGTAGTGACATGACTCAGTTTCCTCACTTACATGGCACTGAGACTGATCCCATCTGCATCCATGCCCTTGCCTCACAAGCCAGACCACGAGAAGCTCTCTTACTTCCCAACCCAAGCAGTTCAGAAGGAGCTAACTCCCTGAATAGCATGGGTTTCCTGAACCAGAGTGTCATTAGGATTCCCAAAAGTGTACTGAATCATACATTTCCCTCTCTCCATTGAAGATTTGACTAGAGAGTCCATCCAACCTTTTATGTTTTATGCAATTTATGCACCTTGTCAGAGGCCAATGGAGAGGGAGCTAGTTCCATGTCCTTTTCTGTTTGTAAAGTCTCCCTTAATCAAGTTTCTCTTGGGTAGTCACCTCAGCCTCAATTGTGTGTCTTATTATGCATAGCAATTTCTGTAATAACCTGATGACAATCTTGTCCCATACATGCTACTCTCAAAGGACCACAATATCCTTCATCTGTTTTCAGGGTGTCCCCAAATTCACATGGCAAAGTGCACTCATCAAGTAAGTGCACCACTCCACACTCTCCTGGGATCAATCCCCACAGACACTCCACTCACAGACAGTTTGGTTGCATATCACTCAAATAAGGGAACATGAAGAAGGCACACCAAGCCATACCACATGGGGAAAGGTAGCCTTATTGGGATTGCCCCTGTGAAGACTCCACCTACAAAGGATCAGCCTCAGTTGCATATCACCACCCATTTCAGTGGTCATACAACCACTCCTCCACAATGCATCTTTGATTCTGTCAGTTCCTGTTCAGGTGCCATTTGTGTTATGTTAACTTTGTATGGGGAGACGTGAAAAAAAAATCTATTCACACCACATAGGGCCCCAAGGACAGACCAGAGAAGTCTAGCTTAGTGAAGCAGTGAGTTTATTTATTTACATACATGGACATGAGTGAGGGGTTACAGGAGCGTGGACAACTGAAAGGCAGCTTCATCACTGAAAAGCTCACTCCAGCTTGAGCATTTCTGGAGCACACTGCATCACTTGAGGAAGCTAGGCTCACAGGAGATTCTCCTCTCCTGCAGTTATTTACTGTTTCTATAACCTTGGGGAACTTTTAAGTTTCAGGAGCTCCCTAGGACTTCTGAGTCATTTACTTCCTGAGCTTTAAGGAATCTCCATCCCACCTCCAAGAAGGAATGTTTCAATTTGGAGGAACTTGCCACATAGTAAGTATATTAGAAATCATGAATAAATGAAATAGGCTGGGAAGATGTCTCCACAGTTAAAAGCACTTATTTGCAAAATCTACTAATCCAGATTCAATTCCTAAACTGCCCAAATAAGGCAGATGCAAAAAGTGGTCCAAGCATGTAAAACGTAGCCCAAACCAACCTGGAGCTGACCTGGAAACCACCTTCCTGTTAACCAGCTGACAGAAAGCTGGAAAAAAAATCTATGACTGCATGTAGCCCTATGGGAGAGAGAAGTCATCAGTGGTGGTAAACAACAGTGGAGCTTGCATGCCTTAAGACTAGCCAGCCAGGGCAAATGTGCCAACTGGGGCAATAGTGGCATGTCTATTGTAGGAGAAATCAACTGGTATCTAATTGTACTGGAGGCCCGCTCCATGGGAGGGAAAGCATGCTGGGTACTGAAGACCTAGTCAAAACCATATAGTGGGGGAGGTCATGAGCCTAGGGGAATAACACCTGCTGTAGTCTGGCTAAATATTATGTCTACCAAACTGTCTTATAAGCACTTTTTATAAGAACATACCCATACAATATGCTACTCTAACTTTTGGCTCAAGAAGCTTCTCATTTCCAGATGGCAGTGACCACTGGTATAACTCAAAAGACACCATAGTGCTGAGAAGATATGACATTGGATTGTTGAGCACTTGGACATCTCTATTACACTTCACAAGGCTCAGCATCTATTACAGAAGAGGTGGCAGACAGATTGTAAGCAGTCTACCCTCTGTTTGGCTTTTACACAAAATGGTCTTGATATTCATGACCTCACAGTGCCTGATAATACCTACACATAATGAGAGGAAAAGATGAAGACACCTAAACAAAATAGAGACTAACACCCAGGCAACCTACGGCTGGTTTTGCAGAGCCCGGGGAACCCAGCGGCTCTGTTCCTACGCCTGAGGAGTCCAGAGAACGCAATTCTACACTTGAGGAGCTCAGCTGCTCCTTTCCAGTGCTCAGATATCTCAAAGGCATCCCACCAACCACCTCAAGTGGAATCAAAATGGGCAGACCTCAATGAAAGAATATTACACCAGCTGAGGAAACCACGCCAAATGACATCAACAACACAACTAAAGGGAAAAAGCAGAGGCAAGCCCAGGAAGACATGACACTAAACCCTGATCATACTGGCACAGATCCTAAGGAGAACTTAATGTTGGTCATGCAAGAAAAGATGGACCAAGATATTGAAAGTGTATAAAGTCAGCTTATTAGCTTTGCTACCAGGCTTAATATAATGGAGGAGAACCAAATGGATGTCAGAAGAGACATATCAGAATTAAAGGCAAGCCAGCAAACTGAAGGTATCAAAAACCAGCATTCCAAATTAACCGAAGACATTTGCAAATATAAGAATGACTGTCAGGAAGAAGTAATGAAATCAAACCTGGAAATGAAATCACATCTCAACAGGATGATAGAAGCAACCCAAAAAGAAGTTGCAGAAAACAAAACCATATTGAAATAATAAGAATATCCCTAGAATCTCTTACAAACAGGATCAATCACTGGGAAAACAGAACCTCAGACATGGAAGACAAAACAGAAGAGAATTCAAGAGAAATCAGAAACTTGACA
>PVHP010028885.1:0-22830 GCA_004024765.1 Zapus hudsonius | reverse complement strand
TCAGAATCAGACCCAAGGTGGACCCCAAACCTTCCCTGCATTTTCGCAGACACGAGTTGCACAAGTCGGATGAGATCTGTGTACAGTGGCAGTTTCGGGGGTAATGAGGAGGTCACCTTACAGACATGGCAATTAAGAGGCTGGTGACATGGCTCAGTCAGTAAAGGGCTGGCCACACAAGCCTGAGGGCGTTAATTCAGATCCACGTGAAAGCTGGGCATAGCAGCTTATACCTGTACCTAGCACTGGGGAGGCAGAGACAGGTGAATCTCACGGGCTTGCTGGCTGGATAGTCGAATAAATCAGTGGCATCTAGATTCTGAAAGAGGCAATCAATGTCTCAAAGAAATAACACAGAAAGTGATTGATGACAATGGACATCCGTCTCTGGCCTGGACACACGTGTACACATTCACACATATGTGCCCCCCCCACATGAATATGCACACACACAGGTACATATACCACACACACATGCTCAAGGAAAGGGGGGCTGGGAAAAGGGGGGCTGGAGAGATGACTCAGTGGTTAAGGAGTTTATCTGTAAAGCCTAAGGACCCAAGTTCGATTCCCCAGGACCCATATAAAAGCCAGATGCACAAAGTGGCACATGCATCTGGATTTCATTTGCAGTGGCTAGAGGCCCTGATGTGCCCATTCTCTCTCTCTCTCTCTGCTTGCAAATAAAATATTTTTTTAAAAAAGGAAAAAAAAAGCAACAGAAGTGGTAATTAAAATTGGCTTTGGCCATTCATTTCTTAAACTATTGATAGCCTTCACAAATACACACAATATACCATGACCATAAGCCCCTCCCACACCCTTCTTTGTTCCCCTTCCCCTTTCCCCTCTGGAATCCCTTCTTCTTTCCAAGGAGATCCTGTTCTATTTCATGTCATTCTTCTCCTTCTATCCTGCAGATCTTGTGTAGGTAGCGTTAGCTACTTCGAGGTCGTGGATATCAAGGTCACTTTGTGTCTGGACGACAGTATTGTAAGCATTGGTCCCCTTCCTTCCACTCTTCCATTCTTTCTGCCACCTCTTCCACCATGGTCCCTGAGCCTTAGAGGGTGTGATAGGAGAGGTCTCACATAATGCTGAACACAACACTGTCACTTCCCAGCATTTGGATGCTGCTCACTCAGTCATTTTTGTTTTTATTTGTTCTCTCAGCCTATGTGCAATTGTTGGTTTTTGTCTGTTTTCATTTATTTTATTTTTGCGAGCAGCTCACTCAGGCTGTCCTCAAACTCACAAAAGTCTTCCTACCTCAGGAGCAGGGGTGCACCCCCACTGCTCCTGCTGCTGTGAATATGGTGTTGATTCCTGCTCTCCTTCAATTCTCATAGCTTGGACAGGTTCCCAGGACCCTTCTAGCATTCTCTGCTCACCTGGAGGAGGCATCATCAGACATCAGCAGGGCTGGGGAGATGACTCAGCAGGGGGGCCTGAAAAGGCTGGATTCACCTTGAGTTCAATCCCTAGCACCCACATAAGTAGCTAGCCGTGGCCACACATGTCTGTAACTCCAGTACAATGGGAAACAGAGGCTGGTGAATTGCTGGGGCTCCTTGGTCAGCCAGTCTGACAGAAAAAACAAGCAAACAGACAACAGCAGCTTTGGTTTGAGTCGTTCTTATCTGGAAAGACTCCTTGGTCCTTGCCCATCGGAACTCCTTGCTGGTGGCTTCCCCTGTGGGCCCCACCAGCCATCCCCTCATATTGAAACTCTCTAACTCCCAGCTGGAATAAACCCTTTGTCTTTATAAACTTATCACCTCATATATTGGTTACAGTAACACACAGCTGACTAACACAGTGAGTGACCTTCCGAATGAATATGCCTTCAAGGCCCCTTTCACCTGCATGGATTTTCCTCTTTCGATGGGACATGAGAGCAGCTAGCAGTTACTCTGCAGCCCTTCCTGACACCCCTGTATGCCATGCTCCGCATTCCTGTCTGGGTCTGTTTGTCCTCATTTGGAAATTGAGGTCACCGTCTCTGCTTTCCCTTCTCACAGGCCTCCCAACAAAATAATGCAGAAGCAAGCAAACAAGCAAAGAGAACCATACAAACGTTCAAATCCTTGTCTAATAAATATTCCATGACAATAAAAATGGCAGTGTGAAACTTTGCAAGAACTTCAGCTTCTCCAGCTTGGATCTCCAAGTAAGAAGTTTTTGACCTTGCTGACAAAATAGATATTTGCTCTCCCTACCACTGAGATTTGCCAAATGAAGGAACGATGGGGCAGAAAGCCTCGGTTCCCTGGGAGGAAGAGAGAAGATGGCTGCTTCCTTCCGTGGGTTTTGTCCCTCTATAGGCTGGGCTCTGTTTTATTTTTCCTTTCTTTTCTGTTTTTACCGTATGCAAATCTTCCTCTTGGCTTCCCTCACAGCTTGATAGATGATTGGTTCTCACTTTCAACATCAATTGCAAGGCATCTACTTTTTTACTTATGCGTAATTCTGTGTCTAAGTTCTTGGGAGCCGACAGAACAATATGGTCCCCCCGCAGGAGGTAGACTGTGTAAATATATATTAGTTTGGGGAGAAGGAATGAGGGATGATAAAATATTCAGAAAGCACGCTGCTCCTGAGGGATGTTATTCCGCACAGCCAGGGAGCAGATTAATGACATCGTTTGTGAAGATGGAGAACGGCCCCATAAAATATGTATCAGTGGGGTTGCTGGTGGGATGGACCGGTTGCTTGGAGTTGGCCACGCAGTCCACCATGGTCTCCCTCATCGGACTTCTCAGCACTGAGCTCCAGGCCCTGGAGGAAAATGCTCCGAAGTGGATGGAGTGTGTTGGCCTTCCTACCCAGATGCCCTGTCTTTGGTTAGAGAGTCAGGAGGCTTGGTTCTGCTTGTAACCTGCTGTGTGGTCTAGGCTAGTCAGAGAACCTCTCTGAGACTTTGTTTCTTCTTGTAACCTGCTGTGTGGTCTAGGCTAGTCAGACAACCTCTCTGAGACTTTGTTTCTTCTATGTGCAAATGGCTTGAGTGAGGGGCTGGAAGGGTGGGGGAGTTGTTGGAAACAGAAAGAAGATGGGGGAAAAAGTAGTCTTTGCTATGCTGGAATGAAGGCGTATGGCTGGAGGAGATCCCTTGACAAGGTGATTGCAGTAGGGAAGGCTCCTAGGGAACATGCCTGAGTCTTGAGGGAGAATCTCCAGTACTTTTCCAGGATGGACAGTTTGGCTTCATCTAGCATGCAGATTTTTTTTGGGGGGGGGCAGAGCTGACTTGCTTGGAGGAGTAGCTAAGAGAGGCTAAGGACCACTAACACGAAGTCAAGATCAAACGAATGCACAAAGTTCAATGACGTAGCTGTACCATGATATCATAATGAAACCTGCTATTTTGTGTGCTAAAAAATGACTACTTTTTAAAGAGTGGGTAAATATTTGTGTTCTATCAGTGTCCCCAGGACCTTCCTCAGGTCCCTACCCCTGAGGTCTATTCTACCTTGGATTTTTCAGGCTTCTTTGTACCATCCCTGGCCACACCTCAACCTCATGGTGCACAGTTGTTTTTATTACATAGGCGCCCTCTGGGTTTCACCTGATGATAGAACAGAGTTTGCGCACTGTGATGGTTAAGCTCTGTTGTCAACTTGATCAGATTAGGGGTCAAGTAAGAGACACACCTTTTGGGTGGGTCTGTGAGGGTATTTCCAGGGAGGACTTATGGAAGGAGGGAGACCACTCCAAGTGGGCAATCCCTCCACTGGTGGACTGTGTATAAAGAAGCTTCTGGAGAACATGGGGCCTTCTGCCTGGCTGCCCATGCTGGTTGGTAGCGCACACATCTACCCTGTTGCTTCCATTCTTCCTGGATATCAGAACCGAGTTTCATCAGCCTTCCAACATGGACTGAAGACCAGCGGCTCTCCAGAGATCCTCCAGGCCTTCAACACCAGGCTAGGAGTGCTGAGGCATCCGGCCTCATGTACTGAGCGGCTACTGGGTTCATTGACTCTCCAGCAAGCAGGCAGCTATTTTGGACTGCCCAGCCATGTCCTGTAAGCCAATCTAATAAATCCTCTTGATGATGCATACTCATTACATTGGTTCTGTTCCTTTACAGGACCCTGACACACACACACACACACACACGCACGCACGCACGCACGCACGCACGCACGCACGCACGCACGCACGCACGCGCGCGCGCGCACACACACACACACACGCACACACACACGTGCAGCACACTTTACTGCATTCTTCTCCCAGAGCAGTGCTAGGAGCAAATGCTAGTATTAACCCCTTTCACAAATGAGAGGTTTGAGGAGGTCCAGAATGGTCAAGGAACTCACCAGGGTGACATAACCAGAAAGGCTGGTAAAGGCCAAGACTGTAACCATCCATGGTCTGTCTTTCCAGATCAAGGTTCTAGTTCTATTGTGTCCCAAAAAGCAGAGCCCTGGCCTGGCCTTAGACACTCACAGACACTCGTCATCAGTTGGTTTTCTTCATACCAGGTCCTTCCATTCTCTTCTTGTGAAGTCTCTGTTTTGGGTAAGTCTCACATGACATCAGATTTCGAAGACACTACCCCAGAGGATCCCAGTGTTGGTTGCTGAGTCACCATGATAGCTCTTCCTCATGGCTTTATCTAAGGTGTCCATCAGCATAGGGACACTCACCCCAAAGGCTGATTGAGACCCTTTGCAGGTGTGACAGGGTCCCAGGTAGAGTGAGTGCACACAGCTCCTGTGTTAGAGAGGAGGAGTGATAAGCTTTGGGGGGTCAGGGAAGCTGGCCTCCATGCTACAAAAGACATCAGAGAAGTCTAAAATGATATTTGCATGCATTCAAGTGTTCCTACCCGCTGTACCCAGGGAGTCTCCCATACTTCACAATGAAAGCCAACAAGCCAATAGGAAAGAGGGCAGAGGGTAGATTTCCCCGTAGGAAAGGTCAGCAAAGCAGGACGCCACAATGTGCAGGCTGAAGACACAACCCAGCCGGAGCCACTGCAGGCCAAGAAGCACACACTCCTGCCCATCACCAGATAACCCATGCTCCACAATAGGGTGCTAGTGTAGCGGTCTGGATCCCTTCCCTACCCCCAACATGTAGCTCCCCCAGGTTCTCATCTCCTGGGATTCCTCCAGGGTGCATTCTGTTCATCAGGTTAGGTTTTACTTTTTTCTTTAAAATTTATTTTGTAGCTACCTTCACGTTGCTGGGATAAAACACCTGCTCAAAAGCAGCCGATGGGAGGAAAGGGAAAGGATGCTTTTATTTTGGCCTATAGTCTCCAGGGGAAGCTTCATGATGGCAGGGAAAGCATGGCACATCCCCTCTGCCACAGCAGCTGGAAAATACAAGAGAGTAAGCTAGGCTCTGGCACAGGGGAGCTGGCTGTAACACCCCAAAGCCCAACCCCAACAACACACTTCCTCTAGCAAGGCTCCACCTCCCAAAATGGTCATCTGCTAGGGATCAAGCATATTTATGTAAGACATCTGATTCAAATCACTTTGTGTGTGGGCATGGGTGCATCATGGCACATATGTAGAGGTCATAGGATGTTGTCCTAGCGATGTTAGGATTATAGACAAGCATGCCACTTCGCACCTGGCTTTATGTGGGTGTTGGGGAATTGAACCTGGGCTGACAGGCTTTGCAAACAAGCGCCTTTAACCACTGAGCAATCTCCCCAGCCCAGGTCAGGTGTTTCTGAGGAGCCTCACCTGCAAAACAGGAATTGGCCTTTGGGTTCTAACAATCCATTCTCTGTACATCTTCAAAATAAAGACCTCCCTTCCTATGACTAAAAATCAGAAGAGAGATGGCCTCTCCTTGTATGGGAGCTGGCTGGTGGTGGGGTTACAAGAAGCCAGAAGGCCAGCCTCCCCAGTACCTCTCATCTGGAATGTCAGCCAGGTCCTGTGCCTTGCTCCTGGTTCTGGGACAAGTGAGATGTTTCTCCTGCAGTGACAGGGGCTGGAGATGGTTCCTCTCTTGTGATAAAGAGGAAGGCTTGGATTGCTTAGGATGTGATGGCTTCTTTCTTTCTCCAAAGCAGAAATCTGAGGGAAAGGCCTGCTTCAGCACCTGTGGTGGTTTGAATGTGTGTCCCCATAGACTCATGTGTTTTATTAAAGTTTGTAACTTGGGTTTCCAGCTGCCTGGGGGCAGATCGGAATTCCAGCCCAAAGGTTTGCAGAGCATTGTGAGCTCTGGGAGGGTTCCTGCTGCTTGCTGTCCATTTGTGCTTGTTGCTTTTGGTGTTTGCTGGCTGCTGGTGGTTTCTCTCTGCTTGGATTTATGAATGGGAGCCAACTTCTTCTACCATAGAGGAAATGTCCCCCTGGATCTGTAAGCTTGAAATAAACCGTTTCCTCCCATAAACCAGTGTCTGGTTTGGATGTTCATCCCAGCAGTGTGAACCTAGTCTACAATAGCACGCAAGGTAGTCAAAGCTATCAAACCCTGATGTAGTGAAGAAGGGAAACACTGTGGCCTCTTGTGTGAGAGGACTGGGGAGTGTGGAAGCCACCTGCACAGGAAGCTGTCCTTGGCTTTGACTTTAGGGCCAACTGTGGCATTTACAGAGCTGTGAGAACCTATAGGGCAGACACAGCCTTGTCCCTTGGCCCACAGGTGTCTCAGTTATGACCACTCTCTGCTCCAGTCACCCTGCGTGCTCCTGATGGCCTCCTTCAACAATGTCTGTGGATCCTCCAGGATGCTTGATCTAGCAGCTGGGATGTCAATCAATGTCTGATGGCTTTCCTGCCTCGTTGGCGGGACAGCTCTAATTGCCTCCCCTCTCTAGTTGCCTGTGGAATTGAGCCATGGGTGCCCACAGGTGGGCTCCTCCTCCACCCCTCCTCTTCTTCTGCCTGCTTCTTTTGGTCCTGAGGATTGAATCCAGGGCCCTTGTGTAATGCCAGGCAAGCACTCTGCCACTGATGTACATCTCCATCCTCTGCTTACTTTTTGAGACAGGGTCTCACTAAGTTGCCCAGGCTGGCTTGAACTAACTCTGTAGTCAAGGAAAGCCCTGAACTTACAACCCTCCTGCCTTCAGCTTCCCAAGTAGCTGTGATGACAGGTGTGTACCACCAGGCCTGGCTTGTGTGCTCACATGTAGTGCACCCAGTGTACCTCCTTCCCTTTCTGTGTCCCACCACCCACCCATGCTTTCAAGCTTCTGCCAGATGTGCTTTTTGGGACCTTGGCTGACATGGCAGATGTGGTGAACCTAAAACACCAGTGAGGCGTGCGTGCGTGCGTGTGTGTGTGTGTAGTGGGGGGGGGGAGAGAAGCTACATCCACAAGAGCTCCCTTCAGAACTCCATTGTCCTGCCCAGCCAGGACATACCAGGCCAGTCAGCTTCTCCCCAGCTCAGGATCTTTTGTGTCTTTTCTGTTTTGTTAAACCACTTGCTCTTTCACAACTCAGAACTGATCACCTTTTATTAGTTGCCTCCATGTGCTTTTGGCAGTTCTGGGCTTTTTTGTTTTGTTTTTGTTTTTTCAAGGTAGGTTCTTGGCTCTAGCCCAGGCTGACCTGGAATTTACTATGTAGTCTCAGGGTGGCTTCAAAATCAAGGTGATCCTTCTACCTTGGCCTCCCGAGTGCTGGGATTAAATGCTCGTGCCACCATGCCCGGCCTCTGGAGTGTTTTTGGAGGGTCCTAGTTCATATCTTAGGAAAGAGGGATGCATCCCTGAAACTGGACTCCTTCAGGCTCCTCCCTGCGTGAAGCTCACAGTTTAGTATTGTTGCTGCTTGACTCCAAACTTCTGCCTCCCCCACCCCAGCTTTCATTAAGTTGTTCTGAGAGAAAACTCAGCAAGAGATGAGGGGCCTGGCCTGGAGGGGAGCTGGGAGGGCTGGAGGGAGACTGAGCTCTCGGCTCTCCAGCCACATTGGGCCGCCGTGACGAGGGGCGAGTATGGGAATTGTTACCTGAGGAATGGGTACCTGCCAGCAATTTCTGTTGTGATTATTGATACAGGATAGAAAGACAGGGGAAATCGTAGGGACATGAGAGGGAAAGGAACCCCTGTGTAGTCCAGTTGAATGAAGCCTTTTGCCAGCTGAGCATTAGGAATTCCAGTGCAATTAACTACATCTGCTTAAGGCCCCTTTCAGCTATAAACCTACAATTTCCTGGGAATCTCACTCTATTTACAGTGAGGGACATGTTCAAAACCCCTTGAGGCTCCTGGTTTTATCTCTGTAGTTTGTAATCCTATCCAACCTACCTCTGAGCTACTCTATAATCTCATTTATCAAAAAAGAGAGAGAGAGGGCTGGAGAGATGGCTCAACACTTAAGGCGCTTGCCTGCAAAGCCAAACAATCGGGGTTTGATTCCCTGGTACCCACATAAAGCCAGATGCACAGTGGTGCATGCATCTGGAGTTCGTTTGCAGTGGCTGGAGGCCCTAGCGTACACACTCTCTCTCTTTTTCTTTCTGCCCCTCTTTTCTCTCTCTCTTTCTCTCTCTCTCTCTCTCTCTCTCTCTCTCTCTGTGTTTACAAATAAACAAAAAATGTAAGAGAGAGGGGAAGGAAAAAAGGTTTCTTAGAACCTTTTGAGAGCCACCAAAACGGTATATGTGGTTAATGCTAAGAAAAAAAATTGTAACTCTCCCTGCCCACACTTGGGTATAATTCATCTTTCTTGATATACCTCCCCCCCCCATGTTTAACATCGATGTTAAGAGTGACATTTATTATAAACTGTGACTCGCTCTAAGAGAAGCCCATACCCATATTCTGGGGTGTATTTTACTTTCTGGCCAAGTGCCTTTCTGTCTCTTAAACCCTGTGCTTAAAACTTACATTAAAACAACTTTCATAATTCTGGCAATACAGTTAGTGGTAGTAGAGTGCTTGCCTAGTGTGTGTGAGGACGTAGGTTCAAATCCCAGCTCTACCACCACCACCACCAAAAAACCCATTAAAATATCTTTAATAAAATCCCAACTCTGTTTCACACTGGCTAGTCCTGAACTTCTTTTCTGTGTCAAAGCCACAAATCTTGGGTTTGCCCGAGTTGAGGTCCCTGAGAGATTAAGGGAACTCTAGGCTATTGGTGTGACAATGTGGGCTATGTCTCCATCCCTTCATCACTGATTGTTATAAGAGCTTGAGGTCCGAGGTCACAGCCCATTGTGGTGGGGAAGGCAGGGCGCAGGAGCCTGAGGCAGCTGCTCACTCACATTCAGTCCGAAGCCTCCAGGAAGCAGAGTGATGAATGATGCCTGTGCTCAGCCAACTCTCTCCTTTTTCTTTAGATTAGAGCCCCAGTCCATAGAGGCTGCTACCCACAGCTAAGGTGGCTCTTTCCACATCGATTAACCTCCCAGGCGTGATCAGAGGCTGATCTAAATTAGGTCATCCCTCACAGGTATGGCCAAAGGTTCTTCTCCTGGGTGGTTCTAGGTCCTTCCTGTCAAGTTGACAACTGAGATGAATCGTCACACTTGCTCGGCAGACGCCACTGCAGTACTGGTACCTGGTGCTGGTGGGAGGAAGGCATCTCCTTCCTGGGTAACTTCCTGTTTTCTTCTGACAGGTCAAGCTCTCGGAATCAGATTTACTGTTTTCCCTCCACAGTTCTCTTTTCTTTCCTCCTAGAGTCACAGCTAGACGACTTTCCTCACCTCCTTGTGCCGAGGGACAGCCATGAGCAAGTGGGGAAGTAGGGAAGTGGGCAGAAGTGATGCCCCTGCCTCCTGTAGTGTCCGTCAATCCCTCTAAGGAGGATTATTTGTTGTTTTTTCTAATCTGTTACTGAATAGGAAATTGGCCCTGATTCATTCCTGAAGGTATGTTGCCCTGGGGAGCCTGCCAAGTCACTCTGTAGCCCAGGCTGGCCTCAAACTCGCTATGATCCACCTACCTCAGGCTGCTGAGTGAGCTTTAAAATGAGAATACCAGTATGGAGAGGCTGTGGCCAGCACTAATGTTTAGAAGTTGCTCAGCAAATGGTCCATCCCTTCCTGTGAAGGAAACTCTGGGGCCAGTAGTGACGAGTGGTGTCCATGGTGTGTCCAACTTGCTGTGTGTGATGATCTTGATGGGATTTAGAAACACCTAGGAGACACCCTTCCGGGCATGCCCATGAGTGCTTTCCAATAAGAAGGAAAGACACACCCTCAAAGTGGGCAGCGTTTTCCATCAGGCAGCCCAGATATAAAGAGTTTGGAGGAAAAAGTATTGTCACTACCGTCCTCAGCTGACATCAGTCTCCAGCCTCTTTGGCATTCCAAGATGAACTTTGACATCAGCCACTCTCCAGGAAGCTCTCAGCGTTGTGGGCTGTGAAGCTACTGGGTTCTCAGGCTTTCCAGCTGATGGGCATATGGGCTACCCAGTCCCTACTGTGTATGCCAGTCTAATAAATGCCCTTTCATATTATGTCTGCGTCTCACCCTTTCCGTTCCTCAGAGAATCCTGCCCGATGCACTGTGCAATGTGTCAGGCGATGCCTCAGGATCCTTTCCAGATTCAAAGGGGTGGTGATGCCAACTGGACAGCAGATGTGGCCATGACCCCATCCGTCTCTGGAACCTGAGAGCCTCCTCCTGAGCACTGCATGAGTGACACCTCTACCTTTCCCGTGTGGCACTCCTTTCTCTCTCCTGCCTCTGAGGTGGACTTCAGCAGGGCTTCTTGGGGCCATGTCGGCCACATGCAATTCTTGAGCAGGTGCTAAGTGTCAGACGTTGCACTGAGCACTTTATGTTCCGTGTGCCTCCACATCCTCCGGCTACTCTTGTTACCGTCCCAGAGAGGTTAGTTCAAGTCACACAGGAAGAGCCAGGAGCGGTGGGTAGTGTGGATCAGCAGTCCCAGGTTCTCTGGAGGCTGCAACCAGGGGATAAGATAACCTGGACCCACAAGTTGCCTGGGCAACACAGCAAGACCCCTCCCCCCACCCAAACACCAGAGCAGTGGGAGGGGCCAGCAGCTGGGAGGGATGGAGTGGTAGCTTCTCCAGCTATGTTCTGGCCATGCCAACCGTGACTGACCCTGTTGGCTTCCTCCTCATGCATGGAGTCTGCTCCCTTCTGCCTTCAGGACTAGAAAGCCCCCCTCCAGCCCCTTCCTCACCCATCCTAAAGCCTGGCCACTTGCCCTGTCCCCATGCTGTCTGGAGCTTTCATTCAAGTGGAATTCAGCGAGGGCTTTTGTAGTGGTCATTTACATATATGCCAACAGACTGAAGTGGGCACCAACCTTGGAACACCTTCAAAGGCAGCTAATTCCTCTGCACCAGGTCTTCTTCAGGCTTTATTTTATCCTTTCCCCCCCCTCTTCCTTTTCTCTTTCTTTCTTTTTTCTTATTTTCTGATAGTTTGGGAGTTCCTTAGCCTGTCAAAGTCATTTTTCTAATGTCGCACCTCCTAGACATTAGCATAAAACTGCTTTAATAGGTGATTTGAAGGGATGGCTCAGTGGTTAAAGGTGCTTGCTTGCAAAGCCCGACCGCCTGGGTTTGACTCCCTAGTACCCATATGAACCCAGTTGTACAAAGTGGTACATGTGTCTCAAGTTTGTTTATAGCAGCAGGAGGCCCTGGTGTGCCCATCCCCCCCTCTCAAATAAATATTTTACAAAAAGACGATTTGAGAAGAAGTAAGCATTAAGCAAGCGTTTATTGCAGCTCTTCTGGGCACATTTACATTTCATTGTTTCTGCCTGGCAGCCAGAAAGCAAGCTGATCTGGAAGTCAGCCCAGTCTAGAGGGTTGTCGCTGCCCCCTGTGTCTACACACCTGCTTGCCAGGGAAGAAGCGTCGGGGCCTGGGGCTGGGGGATGAGGCCAAAGAGAGCTGGGTGCCTTCCAGTGCCCCTCAGCAACCATGGCAGAAGGCAGAGGACCTCTCAGGCCCAGTGGCACCACCTCCTTCAAGGTGCCTGCAAGGCCCCTTGTGTGTTGTGTAGTGCTTTTGGAGCTGGAGATTGATTTCAAGTCCCTGTGTGCTCATTGGTCACGTGGCCATAACTTGCATCTAGGGTAGGTGGGAGGGTTAAGCGGTGCAGAGACATGAGTCTCCCACAATGCCCAGCACACAAATGCTTCATATTAACAGTTGCTCATCTTTTTCTTGGTGTTTTGACCAGTAGAATTTGCCAGAATTCCAGAGAGAGGATCAGGACACCCCTGGTTAGGGGCTCAGTTTGTATTCATTCGTGCCTTGTGGTAGGTTTTCAAAGCCGCTGTGTTCCAGCACAACCTCAGGTGCAGGGTCCAGTCTGTGTCACCTTAGGGGCCTGATCTGGATGCAGTTGGGGACGACTGCCCCGAGCCCTGCATCCCTGGCTGGTCGTGCTCCCAAGGCTTTTTGGAGCACTGGACTAACTCTCCCACAAGCCAGATCACGCCTTCCTTGCGCAGGTGAGGGAAACTGAACTTCAGAAAGAGGCTTTGCTGACCCCTTTGTCTCACAGCAAGCAGGTTGGCTGAGTCAGGTCTCACTTCTAGGCTAATGAACTTGAGAGTAGTGTCCTGGACCACCTAGAAGGCTTGCACTGTGGATCGCTGGACTGTGGGCCCTGCCTCTCTTTCCTTCCTGTGGCTGGGATGGATTCTTCCCAGAACTGTCCTTAGGCCCAGTCCTGAGGCCAGGCCAGCTCATTTGCTGGCTGTTGCTGTTCAGGCCTCCCTCCTTCCACCCCTGCTCAGGGACCAGAAGAGGTGATTATCAGTCACCCTAGCCATCTCAAAAGACCCGATACTGAGACCTGAGGGCAGATGCATTCAATGTCCTCCTGAGTCTGGTAGAGCTGGATTCCAACCCCAGCTGTCACTAGGTAGGCTCAGTGAGGCTGGTATTCACAGGTGACCCAGGACCAGCTCTGTGTATGCTGCATAGGGTCAGGGGACTGGGAGAGGCAGCTGGACACACAGCTGTGACTGGGCAAGTTGCTTACCTTCTCTGAGCTTCTTCTTCTTAGAGCTCAAATGCAGAGGATAATAGTATCTCTCCCTTAAGGGTTATTGTGTCCAGTGCAGGCACGTGACAGCAAAGTTTCAGCAATGACAGCATTGTGACCGCTGCTGATATTATAAGCTGTAGATAGAGTTGGTGTTTCTGCCCTCCCAAACGTCGTGCTCAAAGCTAGTCCTGGGGCACGAATACCAGCTTTGTAAGTCTTAAGTAGCTTGGGGAATTTTCCCCTGCTGCCTAGGTGGTGTTTGAACCAGAATGACTCCATCTTTGGACTCCAACTGCCATCTCCTTGTCATTCTGTGATGACTCCAACCACCCCTCCACTTATCACATTCATGGAATGATCCAGACCATCCATCACCATTATCACTTTATTGGAGTGGCTCACGCCCTGAGGCAAGGTAGACTGCTCTGCAATGGCCCCACGCCCAAAAGTAACCCCTAGTCCAGAAGGGAAGTAGCTCCTGACCTGCCTGGTCAGTCCTTCTCAGGCTTCCCGAATAAAGCCTGTCTCTGCTGCTGAGCTGATCTCTCTCTCTCTCTCTCCCTCACTTCATTTTCCTGCTTTTTCTAACAGGTAGCCCATGTGTGGCAGTGTCTCCAGGTCCTCCCTGGGGATCAAGACAGAAAAGAGCAGTGGACTGTGGCCAGGATCACCCTGCTTGGAGCCAGCCTTGCTGTGGGCCTGCTGCAGGTTGCTGCCCTTCTCTGGCTTGTGGCTTCCTCTTTGGTAAAGCCAGTAAGCCTCTGCCAAGAGAAGAATTTACCCTGGCCTGGTGGGCTCAGAAAGCCCCAGCTGTGTGCAGCCTGGGAGGAACCCCCCCCCCCCTTCACTCTGCACTGGTAGTGCTGAGGGGAAGATCAGGGCCACTTTAAAAGGTGACCATGAGTTGTAGCTGGGAAGGAAGAGAGGAGAAAAGGAGGGAGGGAGTGAGGGAGGGAGGGAGAGAGAGAGAGAGAGAGAGAGAGAGAGAGAGAGAGAGAGAGAGAGCAAGCCCACTTCAAGGCCTGCTCCCTCCTTGGCAGGAGACCTGTGTATGTGAGGATGAAGGCGATAGGATAGTAACCAACAGGCAAAGCTGGCCTTCTGATGGAGCGTGTGGTGCCCACTTTGAACGTGTGGCCTTTGTACCTGCCTATTCAGGGCAGCCTGGGGACGATGGGGGGCAGACGCACAGGGGCTCGGATGATGGACACGTGGCGCTTTGCATTCCCTTTGAAGTGGCTCTGCCCCGGCCCCCTAAGGGCTCCAAAAAGAATGCTTTTGTTGCCCGCTCTAAAGATGCTGTAAGATGCTAGGGAAAAGTAACCGGAGGGGATCTGCCCGATTAAAACAAAATTAAAGATAAGAAACAAATCAGGCCGGCCGAGTGGGGGCTGGCGGAGGCTTTGAACCAAGAAGGGTAGGGACACTGTGATCAACCCTTTCTCTCCCTGGGGAAGTGACTGGCTTGGGGGAGGGGTAGAGAGCTGTGTTGCCTGGCAGCCAGGGTGGGGAGTCCTAGCCTGCTAGGTTCTCCTAGGAGGAACCCCAAAGCTGGGCCAGCACTTTGGGAGTCCAAGTCCTTTCTGGTGCTGGTGTTAGAGCAGGAAAATGCTGGAGGCAAACTCCAAATCACAGTACTGTTTACTGAGCTTGGTCTGTGCCAGGCGTGGGACTTACTTCATTGCCTGAGTGAGGACCTTCAGAATTTTTTTTACCATGTGATGAAAATGGCAAGATAACTCCTGCATCCTGGCATGGTGGTGCATGTCTTTAATCCCAGCAGAGGAGGGAGGATTGTCGTGAGTTCGAGGTCAGCCTGGGACTACAGAGTGAATTCCAGGTCAGCCTGAGCTTGAGTGAGACCCTACCTCAAAAAACAAACAAAAAGATCACTCCTGTACATCCCAGGGCTTGAGGTTAGTGTCTGAACTACAGGAACCAGAGTCCACATTTTCGGGGTTGAGGGCTTCAGGGAACACACTGAGCAAGTGGGGTTTACCCAGTTCCACTGGGCTCATTCATACTGTGGTTTTGTTAGGATGCCTCTGGGAGTCCTGCATTGTGCACCTCACTAAATGTTTCAACTTATATGGGGTCTTTATCAAACCTGCCTTCCCTGATCCCAGCCCTGCTTCTGTTCCGGGAACCCTATCCATCCCCTCAGATATTGTTAATCAAATCACCCCAGGAATTTGTTAATTAGACTGTGGGTTGTTATGAATGGGATTCTGGATGGGAAGTCTGCACAGGCCTCAGTGCCTGTGGAAAGTCTGCATTCTGACACAGTCTGGCCAAATGACTGGAATTCTCCTCTGACTACTGCAGAGGAAGCTAAGGTGCAGAGATTTGACATGACTCCTGGAAACGCACCGACGGTGAAAGGGGGATCAGATTTTGGAAGTATTTGGGGGCTCTCGATTCCTGGTCTATCCTGATTTGGAAGAAGCCAATCTCTGAGATCTACCCAGGCATCCAGAGAACTCTTTCTGCATGCCGCACCGCAGGCTGCCCGCAGGGGGCGCTTTCCAGGCCGGGTTTCAAGAGGAGGCACAGGAGATCCCCCCCCCCCCCTTTCACCTTTTCCTGGTCTGGGTTCACACCTGCTGCATTGCCTACCCCAGGGACTTCACCGCTGCCCATGGCTGCCTCTCAACTTTCCCTTCAGCCTGTGCCTCTGGGGTTGGATAAAGATAGCTGTAGCTTCTAGTTGGTGTGGCACCCTGCCCATCAAATCCAGTCTTCCTTTAGGAGTGAGTGCCATGGATGGTTGGAAAAGACAGGAAGCTGAGTACTCCAACTCACCCCATCCCTCTCTACTCTGTTCATGGGCCCCCCTCCATTGGACCCAGGTAGGAAGTAGTTGAGAGAGTCAGGACTTGAACCCAGGTTCATTTCACATGCTTAGAAATGCAGGTTTGTTTAGCAGGGCGTGGTGGTGCACTCCTTTAATCCCAGCACTCGGGAGGCAGAAATAGGAGGATTGCCGTGAATTCAAGGCCACCCTGAGGCTACATAGTGAATTCCAGGTCAGCCTGGGCTAGAGTGAGACCCTACCAGGTTTGCTGGACATCTTGCTGGGGGGGGTGGCTCTCATGGCTGAATGAGGCAAGATTGTCTGGGTGGGTGGCTGCCTTCCATATATCCAAGGTACCTCCTTGCAACTGGGGGGGGGGGGCTGCTGCTCAGACCTGAGTTAGCCCTGGGTAGAGCAAGGGCCCATGGGTGTCCCTGGCTGTGGAACCTAGAAGACAGAGAAGGGGGTGGGGAATAGGCCAGCACTGTCTAGGAGGAAGGAGAGCTCCAGGCCAGCTTCCTGCACCTTGACCCTGGGCCCAGGAGGGAGGCGGAGCAAGCCCCTGCAGCCAGATGCCCGGATCCAGCAGGGTGAATTTGGTAGTGAGAACCCCAAGGCGCAGGGAGGGGAGGCCAGGAGGACAGCCTCAGGCCAGATGGGGAGGCCCGGGTTCCTGCTGGCAACCAGGCACCTACAGCTGTCCTCCACCAGGTGCTGGCCTGGCTTGGGCTTTATTTAACCCTTACCTCCCCCACACTGCCCGATGGAGATGAGAAAATTGAGGCTTAGAGAGGGGTTTCAAGAGCCACCCCGTTGCTAAGGGCTAAGGGTCTAGATTAGGTTTGTGGAAGTGTAAAAACCCTGCCGAGGAATACAGCACAGCCGTTCAAGGTGGGCCAGGCACACAGAGGAAGATTGTCAACTGGGCTCTTGCAGCTTGAGTAGGAGTTTGCCCAGGTTAGAGGAGTTGGGGTGGCATGGAAGAGGGTGGGCATGGCCGGGAGTGGGGACTGGGGGGGGGCGGGCTCTGCTGGCTGAGTCCCCAGCAGGCGTTGGACAAATGCTGGGGAAGGGGACAGTGACTTGCACGGCGAGCTTGCATTCTGGCTGCGCGTGCGCTAACGCGGAGCAGATGGCCAGCGGCCCGCGCGCCCCTCCCGCCGCCGCGCCCGCCTTTGAAGTCGCCGCTGCCGGCCGCTCGGACGCCGGACGCCGGAGCCCCGCGGGGCCGCCGCGTGTTTACCCAGGTGCGGCTGGGGGCTGGGCGCGGGGCCCCATCCGTCCCGCCGCTGCCCAGCTGCGGCTGCAGAGCCTCCCTCCTGCGTGCGCCGGGCCTGCGTGCGCGGAGCCTGCGCTTGCTGGGCTCCGAGGTTCCGCTGGGTACCTCACCCCCACCGCACAAACCGGGAAACTGAGGCTCACAAAGGCCAAGGCCTGGTTCAAGACCCTCATGGCCACCTGGATCCCAGGATCTCACTGCCACCTCCTTCCAGGCAGGCACCTCCCCAAGGTTTACAGGGCTCCCTCCACCCGTTCAGTCACCTGAACCATGGGTCCCACCCATTGCTCCTCACTTCAGAGAGGTCAAGAAGCTTGCTCAAGGCCGCAGAGCTGCCAAAGTCATTGACAGAATTTGAACTCGGTGCCAGTTGGCATCTGATTTGGCCCCAGCTCCGGGCTCTTCTCCTTAGCAACACAGCCAAAGAGCTCAGCGGACTTGCCTGGATACCCGGGCACCTTGGACCGCAGCACCTCCCTCATCTTGTTAGAAATGCACACTCCCAGGCCTCTGTCCAAATCTGCAGAAGAGAATCTGTATGGGATTCCCACGAGTGTTCGAAAGGACCTTCTTAGCTAACAGCCTTCCATTGGCTCTTGGGGGAACCTGTTTTTGAAAATTTCACCTGTCTCATCAGACTTGGAGCAACTAGGACAAGAGCTGAGCCTTCTTCAGATCAGAATTGCTTCCGGGGCAGAGGGTCAGAGTCTTGCCCAACAGACTGGGATCTGCCAAGGACAGGGAGGAGCTGGACCATGCACCAAACTGGATGGGTCAGTTGTATTCTCATTGCTGGGTCAAAACACCTGACCAGAAGCATCTTAGAGAAGGGAAGGGTTGCTGGGTTGGGTGGTGCACACCAGTAGGCAACTGCTGAAGAGGTGGAGGCAGGAGCATCAGGAGACAGACAATAAGTTTATTTTGGCATCCAGTTCCAGAGGGTAGGGTCCATCACGGTGATATAACAGGGTGTTGGGAGTTCAGGAAAGTCTTTGGACCCCAAACTCCTAAGTTTGTGTCTGTATTCAACCAAAGAATTGAACAAAGCAGATGGAATTATTATGACATTTATGGAGGGATGTATAAAACCAAGGGAAGGAAATGTATACACCCACATGGTCTGAGAGTGCATGTGTTGGGCCAGGAAGAAGCCTGGAAAGGGATTTAGAGAGGAAAGAGAATAAAGAACCCAGAGCTCCTGCTGTGAGGAAGGCAGGAGGGGGAGAACCTATACAGGAGTAGAGACTAGGACCTGGATGTTCAGGAGAGATGATTGGGCAGCCAAGAGACCTTGCCCCTCCCCCCCCAAGTGTCTATAACCTATTGTGGCGGGCTTCACCTTCAGGATCAGGTGAGTCAGAGTGAGCTAATTGGTCTGGGCTAGGGGCTGGCTCAAGAAGAGGTCAGCTGTGATGCCAAGTGTTGGGGCTGAGCTTAACCAATCACAATGTCAGGATCAGATTTAAATTCTAGGAAAGGGGAACTCCCTTCCAGGGAGGGGCTCAGGTTGTTCTTGGAAAAACAGGTCTAGGGAACTCCTTCAGGCAAGAGATCCTTCTCTGATCTCTAGCAAAGTGGATATTGCAAGGGCAGATTTAAGGACATTTCTGCTTTTTGCATTCAGGGTCTAGTCACCCTATACTACCTAACAAAGCTACCTGACTCCCTCTCAGTGGGAAAGCATGGCAGGAGCAGGAAGCCTGTGTCACATCATCACATCGGTAGGGAGGATGGATGCTGAATGCTCAGCTAGCTCTCCTTCTTATACAGAAGCCCAGCTCATGGGCCGGTGTCTGCCACCCACAGTTAGGGTGGGTCCTTCCACCTCAACTGACCTAATCTAGAAAATCCTTCACCTGACCAAATGACCAGAGATATGTTTCCACGAGGATTCTAAATCCTGCTAAATTGATAACCAGAGATTAAGCATCCCGCAGAGTGTGGCACACAAGTAGAATGGCTTCCAGAGCAGGTGCTGGCCTGAAGCCTCTGCAGCTAGCAGGGGTGGCCTAGCTCACACCTCCACAGAGAGGTGGCAGCATGTCCCTCTCCCCCAATACAGAAGCCTGATGGAAGGTGCCCCTAAGTATTGCCCCCAGATCTCTTCTCGGTCCGAGTGTGCCTGTTAGAGGGACCTTCAGGGGTGAGGATGGGGGCAGAGCAGACACCACAAGCTGGACCACAGGCAGAGGAAGCCTCTAGGACAGACGTGTCATCCAGGGACAGCAGAAGCAGGACGTTCTCAGCATGAGCCTGCTTGCAGCTCCTGGGTATTCTGATGCTCCACAGTCCCAGCCCCCGCCTCTGCTAGCCTGCACAGAAGTGAAAGCACATTTAGCTAAGACTAGGGTCCCGGCTGCCCCTCCTCCATCCCCGAGGACCAGATAGGTTATTTGTCGCTGCGACTGCGGGCCAGGCGAACCCCATCGGCCATCCCCGCTTGTCCCCTGCAGCCTGACCCCTCACACATCTGGCGGCGATGAATCACTCCGGTCTCTGCCGCCACCTTGCACACTCTGATCGCAATCACTTTGTTCTCTCTTTAAAGCCAGTGGGCGGGTGGGGGAGGGGGCCTGGTCTCCTCTTTTCCTCTTCCCCCTTAGTCTCCTCCATACTTGCAGCCTGGGCTGTGATGCCACTTGAAAGGGACTGAGACACTCAGTTATCTGGTCTAAGAAGTCCAGCTTGAGAGTCGTCCATGCTGACTGACTGGTGGAATAAGGGGGTGGGGTGGGGGGACGGGGACAGAAGAGCGTATGCCAATGTGTGGATATGGTGGGCTTATGTGAGCCCAGTACACATGCGTGGATGTGGATTTGGGGGTATATTAATAAAATACCCTTTTAACTGTTATAGCTTTAAAAGTTATTTTGATTTGCTAGGACAAAACCGTCTTTTTCTCACATTCTATTTGCTGTTAATATTGAACAAATTTTTGAGGACCCAGAAGACCCTCTTAGGAATATGCCCCGCATACTTGTGCATAGATGGGGACCCAAAGGGAAGTCCCTGAGTGCTGTTGTAGCATCTCCAAGCTGGGAACTCCCTGTGTGCCCATGGCTAAGAGAACGGATGAGTAACAAGGCAGATTCTTTGTATCCTGGGTTTGTACACAGCATTGGGAGTGAACAGCCAGCAGCTCAGGCCCCAGTGTGGAGGGGTTGAGTCTCTGAACAGAAAGTTCAAAACTAGATATAGATCATTAAAATGCAGGCCTAAAAACCCAGTGCCAGAGATGGGACACCTCTGAGTGAGTTGTTGGTTAGAAGGGAGGTTCCTGAAGACCCCCAAAAGAATACAGTCTATTGCCACTGCTCTTGGTTGTCCAGCAGAACTAGATGGTAAGACCTTATTCCTAAAGACCCCACATACTTTATTGCAGGACAGACACTGAGCTGGAAGCCTTCTTCCCGCTGCCTCGCTATCCTAGTGCTGGAAGGTGCTGTGCAGCTGCTGGGGAGGCTGAGGAGCTGGAAAAGTCATCAACAATCTTACCAGTGGTCGATCCTGTGGGCTGCACAGCAGACCAGCCAGGCAAGATATACTCACTGTGGAACAGTGACGTGACTGCTACGGGGTGACCAACTGTCCTGTGACTGGGTTTAAGGTTAGCTCCCTGGTGGTGGTGGGGGGGATTTATGCCTGGTACTGAAAGCTTAGTCAAAAGCCTATGGCCGTAAGGGTCACAAACCCTAGGGGGAAAGTTACTACTGTTGTTTGGCTAACTGGATCTGTTGTGCACATCAAATCACCCTCTAAACATTTATGTTTATGCTCATAGATTAGGGTGGCTCTCACCTTAGGTCAGAGAAGCTTCTTTTGGCAGTTGGTGGTGACTTCTGGGGAGACTCAGGTGACAGTAAAGTGCTCAGTACTAAATGAGACATCTCTGTTACCCTCTCCAAGGATCAGGGAACCTTGTGGCACAAGGGCAAAAAGAATATAAAAGGGAGTAGAGAGATGGCTCAGTGGTTAAAAGTACTTGCTTGAATGGTTTATTGTCTATAATTATGGAAGCTAGTGATAAAAAGTTTAAAAAAATCACCAAAGTGCTAATATGAATTGACAAAACTTGGTGTTCATAAATCTAGGGGACCTCCTGGACCCCCAAAATCCTACATCAGTCTGATAGTTATCATCTCCATTCCTCAAAAACATCATTTAATAAAAAAGGAATTAAAAGATGGCTCAGCAATTAAGGCACTTGCCTGCAAAGCCTAACGACCTAGGTTCAATTCCTCAGTACCCACCTAAAGCCAGATACACAATGTGGCATATGCATCTGGAGTTCGTTTGCTTCAGCCTCTAGCCACCCATTCTGTCTGGTGTTCTCTCTCTCTCTTCTTTTCTCTCTCTCTCTCTCTGCTTGCAATTAAATAAAAAAAATAAATAATAAGAAGGGGTGCAGTAGAGAGGAAGGAGTGGGACGACAACAGAAGGTAATACATT
The DNA here is from genome assembly GCA_004024765.1 of Zapus hudsonius. Taxonomy (NCBI): domain Eukaryota; kingdom Metazoa; phylum Chordata; class Mammalia; order Rodentia; family Dipodidae; genus Zapus; species Zapus hudsonius. Next base: position 1,385 of record PVHP010028885.1, on the reverse strand, counting down.
GGAGAGGATTATCATCAAACTACATTATAGGGGCTGGACAGATGGCTCAATGGTTAAGGCTCTTGCCCATTCTATCTGTATGTTTCTATTTCTTTTCCCCTCTCTCTTTCTCTCCTTGAAAATAAATTTATAACCAAATATAAATTTATAAGTAAATTTATATTAAGTTATAAATTTATAATAACCAATCAAAGCAGTTTAAGGAAGGAAGAGGACTTAATTTGGCTTACAGTTCCAGAGGCTAGAGTCTATCATGGCGGGAAAGGAGCAGGTGCCAGCTTGTCACATTGTCATATTAGCAGGGAAGAAGCGGAGGCAGAGAACACCAAATGGGTCTGGGCTATGAAGCCTCAAGGCCCACTCCCAGTGACACACTTCCTCCAGCAAGGCATCTCCTCCGAGAGGTACCACAACCTTCCAGAACGGGATCAAGTGTTCAAACATGGGCCTGTGGGGCTGGGGGCACAGCTCCTGATTGGGTTTTCCAAAATTAACTCTTCAGGTGTGTGCACATTGGACAGAGGGAAGAGAGAGGGAGAGAGAGTGGGGGCAGGAAGGAGAGAGGGGGTACAGTTGTGCTAACAAAATGTGACCTTCCAATCTCATGCTCTAAGGAGCTCCTGACCACGTGGATCAGAAGCCCCATCTCAAGTATGCATAAGCCATGACGGGCTCACCGTCTTGACACCTGAAGCTAGGGTTAAGGGGAGCTCTGGGCATGATAACCAGCTCCTGATAGCATCCTTCTCTGTGTCTTCCTGCTGTCCATCCTCCAGGCTAGATGGTTGTAAGATGGTGGGCTTAGAGAGATGGACCACAGGCTTACCACACCATGTCTATTAGGACAGAGCCAGCTCCTCCCCAAGTGTGGATGGCAGCTCTTGGCCTTGCAAGCAGATGGGTCCAGGATCCCAGGGCAGGGTTCGAGGCAGTCCTAAGGCATGCGGGAGTGGGTGAGGTGCAGGAAGGGCAGGCACCTTCGGGCTTGTGTCTGCTGCATCCCTTCTCTATGGCCCATCCTAGTACTAAGCAGCCCTGCTTAGCCTGGGATCAGCAAGATGAGTCACATTCAGGTGTTAAGGCTGTAGACTTGGGGTCTGACTGTCTTAGGTTTGCCACTGTTACATCTCATATATGGCTCACCATGGAGGGCCAGGTAAAGTACATTTAATCAGCAGGGTCCATCTCTCATTGGCTGGAACTGCTTCCCATGCCTTCTCAGTCCTGTGTGTGTGGGGGGAGGGGGTGGAGGTTAGATTTGCTCATCTATACCTAGGGCAGAAGCACATTACTAGGCTATAGGGGGTGGACATCATGGTGGGAACAATGTCTCTGCCCTGACCTTCAAGACTCACAATGGCTTTGGGAAAGAGAGAGAGAGAGAG
>PVHP010028884.1:0-22764 GCA_004024765.1 Zapus hudsonius | reverse complement strand
AAGGAAAGTGAGCAAGTTTAAAGTTCCCCACAAAGAGCATGCCAGACAGCTACTCTAATTGTTAAAAAGAAACCTTGTGCCCTGCACTGAACAGTAGAAAAGATAGCATGAGGGCAAGAACACACCCACTGAAGGCTCTAAGTTGTGAGAATGCAAACTCTTTTGAAAGTATAAAGTCCATTTCAAAATACCTAGTGGAGAGTATTTTGAATTTTCCAATTATGGAGAAATGACAAGTGCTTCAGGTAAGGGATTGCCAATGGCCCCACTATGACCATTATATTTATATGTTATATTTATATATTATAGGACCGTTATATATTGTAATCAAATACTGAAATATCACACTGTACCTGAGAAATATGAACAGTGGTTTACAAAATAAAAATCACAGTTTGTGTTGTTATCAGTCTGGCTTTTGGGATGCCCAGGCTTTCTGTTTGAAGAACGGGAGGTCACATGGAAGAAAAGCAACAGCCTCCGATCCAAGGGCTATAGACCTGTGAACTATCCCACTGAGAGCAGCCAAGACTAGACCAGTGCAGCAAACCACCCCATTGAGCACAGACTGAATTGCATATCCTCAGAATCCTGAGAATAACTTTCAAATGGCTGTCTAAAGGTACGACATTTTAGAATATTTTCTTATGCTGCATAAACAAACTGGTAGATCCCCCTTGTTCTGGAAACCCATTATTTCTGCAAACATGAGTAAAGAAATTCAGGTTCTGGAACTGGGGATTCAGGGATGCACCGGATCCCATACTCTTGGGCTCCCAAGAAAAGATGCACTATGTGAGTGACTGACAGGGAGGCTTCTAAAAATAGAATCTAGGTAATCCAGAATGGTGTATATTTGTTAACCTATACTTATCTCACTCTCCGATGGAGATTGTGTTTGTACTTTTCAGGATGCAGCGAGAGAGCTGTGGCCCATATAACCCTACCAACGGACCGCAGGCAGAAAGCTGAGATCCTGGCAAGAGATGAAGCCACCACAGTCATATCGTGGAGGATCCATAGGGAACCCTGCAGAGAATGGCGGGATGAACAAGGGACCCACAGCCACAGCCATTCAATCAACACAGGATAAGCCAGAGTGACAGAAACCAACAATTTTTGACACAAAGCCCCCTAAGCTCACAACATTAAAGCAGCCTTAATACTCACCCACCACGACTCAGGGAACTGAGTGAAAGAGGGGACAGAAATATTGTGAGAGCCGTGGTGGGGGAGAATATCAGAAGCATGGCACCCTTCAGTATCAACACACTTGGGTCAGGAGAACCCGGCTGAAGACTGGGCTATCCATGGTCCCCTACCACAAAGACTGATCCAGATGGCCCACGGAGGAGGATATCCAGCTGACTGGGGATGGGGAGGGGGGACAATGAGGAATTGGGGATAACAACTCATTGTTGGCCCACTAAACAATGTAACTCATTATGGACAATAATAATAAAAAAAAGAACCTGCAAAAAAAAAAAAAGAAAAAGAAAGAAATTCAGGTTCTATGATCTTTGGTTTCCTTGAGAGTAACATGGGGAAAGAAGCTTCAGTCACCATGAATAGGTACTTATAATCTGTGTCTCATTATTTATGCAATCATTTCACTTCTTTCTTATTCAGTGACCCTGATATGTAAGTCTGCCATGAGGACTCATGAAGATTAGACATAAAAATGACAATGTCAGAGTACATTCCCAACACACTTGGCAGCAATTATGTTTAATTGTGTTCTTAAAGAGTGTGTTTCAGTTTTTAAAAGATCTGCTCACAAGCTGTATCCAGTGTGATTTGGAGAGCTGGATCCAACAATTAGTGGGCACAGTACACCTTTCTACCATTGCCACACACCCCATGAACTCACCTTTCTGTTACAATTGACACCTACAATGGGAAGATCAGCAGAGAAAAGCAGGCTGGGAGGGAAAAAGAAAGGGGTAGTGCTGAAGGGAAGAAAGTGGAAGGGAGACAGCACATCAGCGCTTTCTAGTCTTACTCAATACACAATTTATTTTCACATTCACTGAGTTTGAATTTTCCACTTGGCAGAAAAACAACGAAAATTCTTTCCTCATTAATCCCAAATGCTCTATAAGCCAACCTCATTACCTCCAGCATCTGCCAGAAGAAACACACATACACACACACACACACACACACGCACATGCACACACTCACACATGCACACACACACTATGAAGTGTACTTACCCTCTCTGAAAGAGATCCACATTATAGAATTTATGTAGCTCTACAGAAAACTCAACCGTTCCTTGTACTTCAGACATGATCTTTTTGGTTCATTACCTGGAAAACAAAAAAAGAAAAGGAAAATTAACTCCTTGAGATGACTTCAGTCAAACACAACTGACCAGAAACCAAGCAGTGCTTTCCTGGACAAGAATGTCTGACCAAGCAGACCAATTCAAGCACCATGTGTCACCAGGCTCCTCTTATAGGGAAAGATGCAAAAATACAAATTCACTTGGTTGATGTCATGTGGGTCACACCTGGGAGGACCAGGACTTAGATTCAGGATGGCCTGCTGTCCCTTCCTGTCCATCAGAGCCATGGACGCATAGCACCTCGGCCATGAGCACACCCTTCCTGGCTTAGGGGTCCCTGCTCTCCTGCTTTGTGGCTCTGTGACCTCACTTTGAGTGCTCTAGTGCACTACATGAGGATGGTGAGAGCAAGCATCTTTCTTGATCAAGGAGCGGCCACACTGCTCACTGTTCACTTTCTCGTTTCCGATGGTAATGGTCACAAATAATTGGAAGTGACTCTGTCGTTGATGGAGATACAGGTGGTTGTAGTTTCAAAGGCAAAATGTAAGTGCTGTCAAGCACGCAAAGGAGAAGACTCGGCTGCGTGCCAGGCAGATGTCAAGCCAGGCAAAACATCCAGGAGACATGAAGGCCAACAAGAAAGCTGGACGGCACGTGTGGAGAGAAAGGAGTAAAAATTGTCCAAATGTAAGATTATAACAAATGAAAAAGGGCCATCCAGGCAGGTTGAGTTTGATGAGCGTGTGAAATCAATCCTGTGGATATCAAAAAATGTGAAGAAAGGAAAAAAAAAAAAAAACCTGAAATGAATCAATTGAGTATGGACTATATTGTGGTGCTGAATACAATTAGCATTTTATACATGTTGTCTGATATTTGGTATTAATCAATGATTTTGTGAGATTCCTGTCCCCATTTTTCAGTCCAAGAACAAAGATGAAAAGGGGTTCTGATTTGAAGCTTTGACATTCTAGAACATTCTAAGTTGACGTCTTTGGTTAAGTCTCTTCACTTTCACAAACCTCAATTAACTTCTATGTTTTAGAGACAATGCAAACCACACAGTAGGATCTGGATAGTATAGAAGCTAATTATGTGAGATGTGTCTATAGTTCCCTCTTGGAAGCTTGTATGAGATCTTGGAGAGGAACAATGATAGAGAGGAAGAGGAGAAAAAAATCAGAGGATAAGTGTGTTTTCACAGCTGGCATTAGTCATGGGCACACGCATCTTCTATCAAGACTCCTTTCCATTCTGCCTCAAAGAGGCCCCAAAGACGCAACCTGCACTGCGGATGGGAACCCAACTTTAGCACACCGAACAGGCTCATGCTAGGCCAGCTCAGAACAGCACACAAGGGACTAACTAAGCCTTCACTCTGCGTCTCAGCTCTGCCAAGGGATCTTTCCCAGCAAACATTTCTACAAATGCAGAAGGCATTCAGAGAGAAAGATGAGGGGAGAGCTCTTTCCAGGATCTCATCTCTGCACAGGTACTGGGAGAGAGACCTCAGCCACAAAGGCCATGCCTGTGATTAAAGATGCCCACACATACAGAAACCTCGGCCACAAGCTGAGACGGGCCATCTCTCAGTAGTAGCAATTACTACTTATATTTCTTCCATTGATACAGTTGGCAGAATTTCCAAAGTCCTTCATGCCACCCACCCCCAAACAACAGGTCTTCCTCCTAGCTTAAAGATTCTGTGGTCCCTGGTGGCTTGTGGTAAACAGTGAGTGATAGCTTGAACTTTGCACCGCAATGGGTCTAAACTGTTTAATTACTTATTTACATTTTCCAAAATAATTTTGGAACATTCTCAGTTGTCTTCTGAGGAAACCTGATTAAAAAAAAAACCTTTAATATTATTTAGGAAATACTATGATTCCAGGATATTCCTTGGGGAAAACTTTTACAGCCATGCTTTCTTTTAAACGATGGCCTTTTCTCTCGTGTTTCAATACTAAAACTGTGTGGCATTTGATATTTAAATGCACATAGAAAGTATGCCAGAAACTTTGCACAAATCATTATTTGCTTTATGAAAAGGGCACACGCCATGAATGTTCTTAAAAGACAGTGCATCACAGGGCTACAGCATGGAAGGAGGAAGGGGAGGCCAGGACTTCTCGTGCTACAGAGAAGAGCACACACAGGTGCCAGCCAAGTGCAAACCAGTACATTTAAAGCAAACCCACATGAAGCTCAGAACACCCTTTCAGCAAGTGCTCAGAGCTTCCCCTTTGCTAGAGTTCAGTTCATTCTCCTGTTGCTGTTTTCCAATTGCCGCAGAGATGATGCTCAGCCTCTGCTTAAGCCATGCTTTCCTCTGCCATCATGGAGCTTCCCCTCAAGACTCTAAGTAAAAATAAATCCTTTCCTTCCATAAGCTGCATCTGGCCAGGTGTTTGTTCCAGCAATGAAAAGATAACCCCGACACCAGGCAAGAAACGATGGCTCCTTCCCAGGTGAGTCTCCTTCATGTGGCACACGCAGATTCCTCAGGAGCTCTAGGCTGGAGGATGGCAAGGGACACCAGGGCACATGACTGGGAAGTTCACTTATTAAGCAAATGCAGCTGCAGGATTCAGCCCCTGATGCTTAAGGTGTTCCCTTTTGGGTGTAGAAACATACACATAGTAGATGTTTGTTTTTTATACATAAAGACAGTGCAAACAGAAGCATCCCACAAATACCAAGTTCATGCCTATGTAGCTCTCTGTGCCCCCCTTATCGTAGCATTGAAAAGTTCAGGCATGGAGGCACCTAGGATTTCACAGGATAACTTATCCGTAAACTGAGCCAAGTCTTGAAGAACCAAAGATAAGGAAGGTATATCAAGGAAGCGCCAGCCAGTGTTGTGATTGTTTGTGGTTCCCGCTGTGGAGACTTCTCCTTGGCCAGTGCTAGAAGCTCCAGAGACACTCTGAGAAGTCAAGCATGGAATCATAGTAGATATCACCTCATCAGTCCCAATGCCTACTAAAATATATGCACACACAGACACCTAAGTGTGTGCATACATGTATGCTTAAGGTTCCCTGTGAGCTTGACTTTTGGAATCGGTGTGGACTTAGGGAAAGGGCAGTGTCTTTGAATCTTCCAAACCTGGCTCATTTCCTGACCACTTCACAGGCTACCTCCATTGACCTTCAGCTCTCCTGGTTTCCACATCCCAAGTCCTACAACATTAATGTCTCTATGGCAATGATTTCCCATATTCAGCAACAGTATATCCAGCGGTCTAATACACAGTGCCTAATAACTGTAATAAGATGTGTTACACAGTATAACCGCATAGTAAGACATAAGCTTCAGAACACTTTGAAGAAGTCTGACCTCCTGGAGGGTGGTGAGCTGGCAGGAGAGCTGAATACAATTCAGTTTTGCAATAAAGGCAATGTACTGAGCCCAGGAACTAAGACACAGTGCCTGGGAGAGGCACACGGGGTGTTCAGGAGATAGCCAAGACAGGGTTTGCTTCCTGTCTCTGTGAGTTTCCATCTTCCTAGAGAAACCCAGTGCAAGAAGCTTAGGAAGTCTCACAGCAATGAGAGGAATGACCCAAGTTAGAGATAAAACACTTCAGACACATCTGCCTTGAAGGCGCAGGTTGGCAGTCTCTGGAAGAGTACCAGCAGATGCTGTCTGTCCCAGAAGCTTAAAAAGGGGATTCCTGCTTTGGGATGGAGCCTCAAGTAGACGTCCTCAATGCTCCCTGACAGCTGGGAGAGTCTATGAATATCACACCATCTAATTTTAAGGTTCTGAATTCATTAATGGCTAAAAATGTTTCAAGAGCTTTTCCTTTGCACCCGATTCGAGTTGAATCACAGGAAGACGTCAGCAGGCTTAACATCTTTGCTGCTCCTGTTTAACCCTTTCAGCTCATCTCTGTACAAGAATTCATACCTCAAATGTTAAGCACAGTGAATCACAGGGTCCTAGGATCACCTTGCCCACAACTCCTACACAGGGAGGCAAGCAATATGCCGGGGTCCCAGGGGAAGTGCCTCAGGTCTCTTGTTACCCATTATGCAATCCAGTGATCTTTGCCATCTTAATAGTTCAAGATGTCACACAAAAGACTTCATTGGGTCATAGAAATGACTCTAAGAGAAGAAAATATCTCCTAATACCTCCATGATAGCAGGAAATGCCATGGGTATAACTAAGATTCATCATGACTTTAAACCTCACAGGAAAACTCAGCAATCAGATATCTCAGCCACGTCACACTGGAGACAGAACATCTGGGTGGCTTTGGGGCTGTTACAAGGCATCTGGAAGCCACAAGTGAACCTCAAATGTATATTCTTAGAGTATCACACTTCATGGGATTGCACAGACACAGATACAGCCCTGGAAACAATGGCATTTATTAAAAACCAGACCTGAACCCTTATCATAAAAACAAGATTTTCAAATTTGATCTCTATTCTCTGTTTCAGCAGCCAACCCAACCAAATCCCTTCCAATCCTTGTCATAGCACCCACGTTCAGTCAACATTACTGTACCTTTGCTCAAGCCATCACGCTGTCAAGATGGCCCACCTCTCACCTCTCAACCCATTGATCTGCCCATCCTGACATGCCTCCTCCAGCCTCCTTTGGTAGTTCTTGAATGGCCTTATCACCATCCTCTCCAAGCAAAAAGAAGGACCAATACTGAATTTACCAAGAATAATGGTAGAGAATAGCTGTGAGATAGTATCCAGGGAATGAACAAGAGAAAGTAAAGAAAGCCAAAAACTGAAAGAGAAATGCACCTATGAATGAATGTAAGGTGATTGTTCCACTTTGTATGAAAGATAAATTACCCTTGAGCTCTGGGAACCAGCTGTTACTTAGACCTTGGGGGGGGGGGAAGAATTCCACCCCTGAGTGCTTTTTTTCCCCTCTGTGAATACTGAGGAAAGAAGGAAGGCAAGGGCACTCTAATGTGCCAGAGAGGACCCTGCAGTGGAGCCCGTGTGGAGGAGAGATGCTGTGGCCGCTGTTAGGTACACTGACAAGATGTGCTTTGTTATCGTTCCAGAGCCTAGGAAAGCAGGAAAGGAGGTGGATGCAGGACACTACTGATGAGTCAAGGCTGGCATTTTAGATGCGCTCTCAGTGCCTGAGTTTGCTGGTTTGGGATCCCATTTCATTTGGCCTCTGTCATTAGCCTTCCAAGTGTGCCATGACTCAGCCTGCATCACTGTATTCCCACACTGACCACCCACTAGGTCCTTAAGGCTCTCTTCCGGCCTTCTCACATACCGCCAGGTTGGTTCTGCCTCCAAGAGAAATAGGAAGCAAAGGAAGGATGCAGGATGGGGCCCTGCCCGTGGCTAAATGATGGCTTCTGGAGCCTCCTATAAGCAGAAAGGAATGGAGGACCGGTCTCCACTCTGCTGGCTTGGGTTTGGGTTAACATCAAAATGCCCCAGGGCTCCTCCTTTCCCAGGGTAGCAGATACCATCAGGACACAAGCCCATGAGGCCAGGCCTGTGTTGCTGGCTCATGGCCTCATAGAGATTCAGAGGCTTTGGGAACAAGTAAACACAGACCAAACCAAAATATCCAACAGAGAGTTAGTGTCTCACTTTTGTGGAGACCATGCCTGAGATCAAAGTGTTGGCAGGCTGTGTGCCCTCGGAAACCTCTAAGGAAGATCCCTCAGGGTGCTCAGGAAAAAAAAACTGGAGCTGATGTGGAGGGCAGCTCAGTACAGAGGGAGTGACATGGTTTGGGCCAAAGTGCCAGCCTGTCCTCTACTAATTGTTGATTCTACACAGCTACTCCTATTTCTCAGTTTTGTCATCTGTAAATGTGATCTGATGGCACCTCTCAAGCAGGAAGTCAAAGAATATATATGTAAAGAACTTAAGTTTGATCGCTACCATACAGAATATACTTACTTGAAGTAGTTACATTATTATTATTATTATTATTATTATTATTATTATTAACATTATACTCATGATAGAAGTCAGCACTCTTGAAAGAGTATTTTAAAAAAATGATCTTTTCATTCAGGGTTAGAATCATTTCCTCCCTAAAATGAATGGTGGGCTTTCATTCCATAGTGAATACTTCCTTCCAACCATATCCTGTGCCATGATACTGCTGGCAAGAAGTTATCCTGGGAGGATGATGAGGACTCATGAGCATAGGAGGCAGATAAAGATGGAGACACGTGGGGGGAGGGGGCATGGGCATAAGTATGCCCTTGGACTAGTTAACAGCGAAGGGGAACAGACCAGATGATGCACTGAACAAAACCAATACATGTGAATGACCATAAATGGTATCTCTACCTCAACCAAAGGAATACTCTTGTCTGCACTTTGATCTACCCATCTAGATGCCTGAGAGGCTGATAGTAACCTGCAGAATAAATGATGCTTTAGATCCAGACCCAGGACCAGGAATACAGGGGCACCCAGAACCATTCTGTTCCTTAGACTTTCTACTCACAGCATTTAAAACCACATGTGCCCAGCGCCAAAGCACATTTCTGGGTTTGTCACTTAATACTATAGATCTGGAATTTCCCCCTCTATAGAAACATGGATGTCCAGCAAGAAAGAGACTCAGGAGATAGCCATGGAAACTGCCACAAGTTCATCACTGCTATTCAACCAATGTGCCTGTCTGGTTGAATTACACAAGGCACTGTTCCAGAAGCTGGAGACAGAAATGAGCCCTGTGGACATGATCTCAGCCTCAGCCCGGAACATTCACATTACCTGGTGAATGAACTGGTGGGATTCTTAGCATTTCATCATTTGGTTACATTATTTATTTCTATAAACACGAGAGTGAGAGTATTGAAGGAGTGGAGGTGAGGGTTAGAGTGAGCCCTGAAGAGGTGAGGGTTAGAATAAACACACAGAAGGAGCGGAGGCGAGGGTTAGCATGACAGCATTGAAGAAGCGCAGGTGCGGTCTTTCGGATTGCTATGATTCTAGATATTTCCACACTTGTTCCATTCAGTTTTCAAAACCAAATATGAAGGCTATGAAATAAATGCCCCCTTTTCTCTTTTCCTGCATCTTTTTGTTGTGGGATTGGTTGATTTTATGGAATGTGATATCAGTAGCAAGTCTTCATAATTCCTTTTGAAATTTTGATGATTGATTTCCTAAATAATAATAAGTGTAACTGAAGATTTACTTCATTAACTGTTAACTCCCATTATTGCTATATAAACACTATTCCGTGCTGGGTTCCTCATGTGTGGCAATGAAGACCAGGGTATCTCTCATCAAGAGCCTGTTCCTCAGTTTCTCCCTTTTGATCACTTTCAAGCCTCCCAGAGGCCTGCCTCATCTGTGACAGCGATTATGCTATTCTCCTGTCTCAGAAGAGCAAGATTCATTGTCCATTCAATGAATGTGGAATACCTGGCCAGAATAAAGGCATTCCACCCAGATCTGGGGACAGAAACAAGCCATGTGGACATGATCTCAGCTTTCACTTAGCCTTGGGCACAGATAATGACATGGCTGTCCACACTGACACTACCCAACTTATCACACACAGTCATAACTTGTTGTCAACTCATAATGGACAGAATCTACCTTAGGTGGCTGTGTACTTATTGAAAGTGGTCTTCCTCCCCTCCATCCTAGGGAGAATACTTCCCTAATGGTCACCCAAGCCTTCGCAGGCCCTGTTAGGTCTTTGTTGTCATTCACTGAAGTTGCATGGAGGACCTGTAGAGTACCAGCTTTCCAAAGGGGGGGGGGCTTCAGTAAAGACAAAGGCTACACTACCACTGCACACAGACTCTGATGTGAGGAAGAGCAGCTGTGCATGAGGCACCAGAGACATCTGAGTTTGCTTGGTAGTGTATGAGAGTGGAGACCTGGGGAGATGGAGGCAGACAGCATGGAGGGAGCCACAGGAAAGGTTCAGAAAGTTTAGCTTCCACTTTAGCTCCAAAATCATCTTAGGGACATAAAACGGGTCACCCCTTCCCACACTTCTGCTCTCATCTCTTATCCTGCTTCTCTGCTAATTTTCTTGCTCTTATGTCTATCGCTCCTTCTCAACTTGGCATTACAATGTCTGGCACACTTTCTAAGAAGTAACTCCAAGCACTTCATCTGTAAGGACGTCTGTAAGGTCTTGCCTCACATGCTCCAACATGACATGTTTTTAGCTCTACTGTGGATAATCTCCTCCCAGTAAGACAAAGTTGCTCACAAGCCATCTTGCTGGTCCTGACACTTTTGAGGTCAGATGAGCCCAAGGCTTTGGGCTGGACCTCTCACTTGCATCCAAGGCCCTATAGAAGGTGGTCCTCAAATTTGCTCCTGATTTCAACCAAAAGCTCATTTCCTCAACTGGCCTTTTATCTGATCCCAGTTCCTGTCAAGACATCACCTTGAATTATTATTTTTGGAGTGACAATCTTTCTACAGAATAGGCTTAGTTTCTCTTTCTTCATTGGGAACATCACATTCCTTGATGACAGAAGCACTCCCACCCATCTCTCCCTCTTTGTTCCTGGGCTGTTGGACCCCATGGGACAGTACAAAGCTCAGGGTGCACACAACATTCCACAAATATTTGGTGAATGAACTAATAGTAAAATGTGGCTGAGTCCTGGAGAAATAGAGATTTGTAAGTTAAAGGCTAAGAAAGGACACATTTTTTAGCCAAGGGACAAGGGATACCTATGATGCTCCAATACTTTATTTCATTCCAATGAAAAACTTCAACCTACCAAATCCTCATGAACACTCCCATGATTCTTGAATCACCAACTAATGAGAAGAGAGGTAGCCACACAGCTAATAAACGGCTCCACAGCTCCCAGAGAAGATGGCCTCAGCCCCTCAACCAGGGATGAGAGAGGATGGAGTGGACATTTCAAAAGACAGGAGCCAGGGGTGCACTATAGACCTGGAGGTAGGGACCAAGTTTGGAGAGGAGGAAAGTAAATAACCACCAGCATTAAAGGTTGTGGTAGTTGCCTTTAAGTACAAAATGAACTTAAAGTCTGAAACTTCATACCAGCTCACATAGTCATCATTATAAAATGACAATCAAAAACCTATTTTTGGCATGAATTAATAATGAACTTATGCCTTTGAGTTTTTTGTATTTAAAAAAAATCCTCAAGGGCTGGAAAGATGGCTCAGATGTTAAGGCACTTGCCTCCAGTGCCTAAGGCCCTGGGTTCAATACCCCAGTACCCACATATACCAGACCCACAAGGTGGTGGCCCTGGTGCTCGCTCTCGCGCTCTCTCTCTCTCTCTCTCTCTCTCTCTGTATTTCTCTGCTTGAAAATAAATAAATAAAATATTAAAAAGTCCTCAAGACTTGTTCATACAGTGTTTCTACTTATTAACAATCAATCAATAAATTCATTCCAAAAATATCTTCTTTAATAAATATCTCCACAAAGACTATGCAGACCGCTTCCCTAAGCCCCATAGGCTCCTGGGTACATTTGATCATTCAGAGCATATTCCTAAGTCCAGTGTGTGTCAGAAACTAAGCTGGGTGTAAGGGTGTTGGGAGTAAGACACCTGTCTTACTCAAGGTAGGGAGACATGGCAATGCATGATCACCATACAGCATGACTCTTCAGGAAGCCTGTCTTAGGATCCTGGAGAAAGCCCAATCATCTTCTCATTACATAAGAGTAAAGGGAGATGAAGAATACCCCGCAGGACTTGTGCTCTAGAAGAGCTAAGCTGACACTCAGTTAGCCATACATATATGTATATTACATAATATGTACTATTATTTGAAAATTGGAAATTAAGGATAAAGAGCGAAACAGCACACTAAATGACTATAATTAGCATTACAGGTGCATAGATAAGTCACATATTATGGAGATGATGGGGAGACAAAGCCTGAGAGCCAACCAGTCCGTCTAAGTCATGATTGACCAGAAGAGCCACACTTGAACTTGACCTCAGGCACCAAAGGATAAGGACCTCATTCCAGCAACCTATAGCTCCTACTCCCAGCACTGCAAACTCTGGGAAGTAGAGGACTCCTACCACCTAGTGCCCTGGGTATTGGTAATGAGAAAAGAGAGAGAGAGAGAGAGAGAGAGAGAGAGAGAGAGAGAGAGAGAGAGAGAGAGAGCACTTGTAAGTCTAGCTCTCTCTATATCTTCTTCTCTTTTCCCTATTTCTCACCCTCCACCAGCCCAGCTAGGAAATATCAGAAAAGAAATGAACCTGATTTTCCCTGTAGACTTTGAAGTCTGGGCACCCAAGCTGGAAGCTGCTAGAAGGAATCACACTTCACAGAGCTCTCTCTCCATGGCATACCCAGTGCAGGCTCTCCCAACTCGGCATTCCACTTAATCCATACCTGCTCCTGCTCCATCTTTCTGAAGCTCAGGGATGGGCCATGTGCCCAGGTACTCAGACTCAGAGAAAAAGTGAGAGGCCATGGACCACTGTCTCCCACATTTCAAGCTCTCTCCCCTACACCTAAAATACCCTGCCAACTGGTCCCTAATTCCTCCCGTTTTCACCTAAAAGGAGGTCTTTTAATATGCAAATTAAATCATACAACTACCTGGTTTAAAACTCCAATTGTATTCTTATCCCACTTTAAATAATATTGAGCTCTTCCAAACAAGAAGAGCTACTAGTTCACGAAAAACAAGAAGTTTATGGAAAGAGAATCAAAGAAATGCAAACAAAACTAGAGTGAGAGGTTCCAAACAAAAATGGAGTGGCTGTTCATGGGCACTTCAGCAAAACATGCCATCATAGAAATACAAATTAGAACAACAGTGAGATGCCCCTGCAACCTACTAAGTGCCCCAAGTCCAGAACTTTGACAGCATCAAGCGCTAGAAGATTGGAGTGTCTGCAACTCACAGCCATTGTTGGGGCGAGTGGAAAATGGCAAATCACTTGGGAACATATTGGCTTTCTGACGAAAACAATGTATTCTCACTATAAGACCCAGCAATCATGTTCCTTGGTTACCTACACAAGAGTTGAGAGCTAATATATCTTCAAAAAGCGTGCAGATGATTACAGCTACTTGCTCATTATTACCAGAACCTGGAGGTAACCAAGCTGTCCTTCAGTAGGTTAACTGATAAACTTTCATGTATCCAGATATTTAATAGTTATGCATCCCAGGAATAGCTAGGAATACAGCCACACATTGATAGATGACAATGTTAAGTCATAATGCCAAAAGGTTGGACATGGGTTGGGGAAACGGCTCCCTGGGTAAGAGTGCTTACTATGCAAATATGGGGGTCTGAGAGAGGCTGAGTTCAGTCCCCAGAACCCATGCAAAAAAGATGGGCAGGGCTCTGTGTGGCTATAAACTCAATAATGGGGGAGGGCAGAGACAAGGGAATCACTAGGGTTCACTGGTTACCCAATCTGTCTAAAAACTGCAGGTCCGGGTTTAGTGAGAGACTCTGTCTCTAGAAAATAACACAGAAGGACAATAGAAATGGAGGACATCCAACGTTCTCCTGTGCACAGGGTGCACACACACACCGAAACAAAGCTGGGCATCCCTCATGAAGGGCTGAGGAGAACCCAGTACACCCAGTACAGATACAGAAAAGAACCATAAATATGTGTACTAAGTGAAAAGCCCTGATGTGAAAGGCTGTATTCTGTGTTATAGCAAATATAACACTCTGTAAGCATTGAAATAGCTGAAAATATGAGTGGTTTCCAGGGATTTGGTAGTAAGGACCACAGACAGGCAGAGCACAAACAACTTCTCAGGCAGGGAAAATGCTCTATAAGACCCACTGTGGTGTGGATGTGTCACTTACTTCTCTCCAAACTCACGGACCCTAACATAAACTATGGACTTTGGGTTAAGTACATATCAATATACAAGTTGTT
Source organism: Zapus hudsonius (assembly GCA_004024765.1). NCBI lineage: Eukaryota > Metazoa > Chordata > Mammalia > Rodentia > Dipodidae > Zapus > Zapus hudsonius. The sequence continues at coordinate 8,620 of PVHP010028884.1, read as the reverse complement.
TTTAAAAAGTACCACTACAATGAGAGACATTGGTATCAGAGAAAGCCATGCATGTGTGGAGACAGAGCATAAATGGAAAATCTATGTACCTTCCATTCTCTCTTTATATGATCTCAAACTGCTCTGAAAATAGTCCATTAACAAACACATATATGCATACATACACATACCTATGAAGATATGGTATCTTATCCCCACTAGAAGGGCAATATTTTTGGATTGTGAAATAACAAGTTCAAGTTCGGGCAAAGATGTCGAAGAATCAGTGCCCTCATCCATTGCCGGTGGGAATATGATGTGATGCAGCCAAAGTGAAAAGCCGACTGGAGTTCCTTCAATACCTTAAACGTCAAATGTTCTGCCAAGAACTAGTCCACGAAGGTTCACAGGTTCATACCAACATTCTGCACAACAGTCACAGAGTTCGTGAACTATTTGGTCATCGTCTCATGACTGGCTAGAACAAAATGCAGCAAGTGCATCCAATAGAATGCTCCTCAGCTACAGAAAGTAATGAAGTTCTGAAACACGGGGGAGCCACAAAGCTGGCACTATGTTAAAGACACACACACACACACACACACACACACACACACACACACACACAGGTGACCCATGATTCCACTCATGAGTCAAATCCAGGCCTAGGTGAATGCATACAGAGAGGAAGCCAGGGAATAATAGCAGGAGCTGGGGAAGAAGGCAGGTGGGACGTGACTGTCAACGGATGTGAACTTTCCTTCTGAGATACTGCAAAGGGTCCTAGGGCTGGACCGTGCTGGTCACTGCCGATGCTGTGAATAACAGCTACTAATGGTTTCACGATGGATAACATGGTGAATTCTTCGTCATACATAGTTTTCCACCTCCACCTTAAGAGGCAAGTAAACAAAATCATGCTGCTCTTTCTACCTCCTTTGTCATTTCCCTGCCTGACCAAGTCAACAATAGGGCCTCAATGGAGAAGCTATCGGGATAAGCACGTTGTATTGTTGTTACCTTCATGGTATTTGCACCCTGATTGTATGTCCTCTCCGTTACCCTCATTAACACACAGCTGGAATGAGGCTCCTCTTTTTCATCAGTTCAGTTGGCAGAACGAGGGTATATAAATTAATCTAATCGTGCAAAACTGGGGATAGATTTGCAAGCAAAATATATTCAACATTTGTGTCTGGAAATTAAATTTAAATGGCATAGTGTATTTGATCTATCATCCTATCACAACTTGAATCCAAGAGCAGAATAGTTGCCCCATAAATATTTAGGATAATTGAACCAGTGAAGAAATGAGTGAGCACAATATATTTTCTTCCACTAATGAGGCACCAGTCAGTCATCACGGATTTCTTTGTGGTGCTGTGATATTCCGGCATGCAGGGAGATTGTAAATGAGAGGAGGGAGGAAGATGGGGAGGTGGAAGATCTCAATGGGCTCTTTCCTTCTGTTTCCTCTGCAGCCTCCTACAAGCGTGTAGGAAGAGAGCTGGTTAAGGGTACTAAATACATCATTTGGAACTTCTACCCTTCTGGGAAGGCGACTCGAGCAGCCACATGCACAACTCAGTCAGCAAACATTTCCAGACACATGGAGCAAGTGACCTTCTCAGGGCTTGGGATCTCTAAAAAGGGTTAGGAAGAATCAATGGGGAGGACTATAGGGCAGCAGAAGGACATTCCAAAACCCCAAAGTCATTCCCAAACTTCTGGTTACCCTCCATCTCTCCCTTGTCCTTTTCCTGCTGTTCTAAACCCTAGTCCTCTCTCTGTGCTGGGCCCCTTGTTTCATGTCTTTTATCCTCAAAGTTGGTTAAGTGCTGGTTAATCTCATTACCACTTAGTGCATCACATGATTCCCTATCTATATGTGAGGACCTGGATTTTGAAGCTCCCAAGATGAAACACCTTCAACTCTCTCCACTTTGTCCCCACCTCTGTCCCCATCCACATTGTTGTATTCAGCCACAGCCACTGGAATGAAGCTCCAAATCAGGCACAGTTATGGGAAGAAATGATTTATTGATGCTACAGATTCAGGGGAAGTTCCATGATGGTGAAAGAGGCTGGCAGAGAGAGAAACCCATCACCAATATCTCTCTCTCTCTCTCTCTCTCTTTCTCTCTCTCTCTCTCTCTCTCTCTCTCTCACACACACACACACACACACACACACACACACACACCAACAAACAGGGAGGGGGGAGAGAAAGTTTTTTTCCCCTTTATATAGCCTTAGGGTGGGGTTTTGCAACCATATCCCAGACTTGTTGGCTTCCTGAGTCTCTGGAATTTCCTTCCTGCACTGCCCTCCCAGGAAGGGATGTTCATTTCTAGCTTCCTTGAGATTCCTTACATCCTGTTCCCTATTGAGAGGCTGCCTTCCTGTGAACATCTTCAGAGACCCACCCGAAATTACTACAAAGGTCAAGTTGACAACAAAACTTAATCATTAAACACATGTTAGTGTCCTGCCACCTTCTAGTCTCACAAAGATTCTCCTGCTCCGCAGAACACTGGAGCCATTCATAACTCACACATAACTCCACCCTGAGCTCTGCCCAGGCCATTCTTCTGCCTGGACCTGACCTCTCCACCCTGTGAATCTCCCACTTTTCCTTCAAGATGAAGTCTTGGGCTGTCTGCCCTCTGAGACCAAGTAGGTTAGTTGGTAGGGCATCAATCACTTGGTATGTCAGGGCTCAGTCAAACCTCTTTTTAGTTATCCTCATTGTAATAATCCTATTGGCTAAAAGATCTGGTTCATTCCTTCCTGGCCAGACCCAGTCTAAGATTTTTACATGATTAGTTATCCTCATGGTATCTTTCTGCAATAGGTGCTATTATCAGTTTGGTTATAAAGCAAAGAGAAACCGAGCAGCTCACCTGAGGGTCATAAATTAAGTCATAAATAAATTTGCTCTAACTGTAACCTTGTCACTGTTGGGATAAAACACACAACTAGATGCAGCTTACGGGAGAAAAGGGCTTGTTTCTGGTTTACAGTTTTGATGGAAAGTTTCATCATGGTGGAGAAAACATGGCTGAGCAGGTAAGTTGATGAACTCACATTTTCTACATTATCAACAGGGAGGGAACAGCACGAGTGAACTACCTAATGAATATCCAGCAGGGCTGAACCAGTAAACCCATTCTGGCCCTAGTGACACAACTTGTCCAGCAAGGCTCCACCTTCCAAAGTCTTCATCAGCTGGGGATTAAGTATGAGGCTTAATCAAAACACATGAGGCTATGAGAGACATTTCACATTCAAAATACTACAGCTGGTCTGGAGCCAGGGCAGCCTGGCCATGACATCAGCTTCCCACTAAGCCAGGAGGCCTCTCTAAGCAAGAACTATCATGGGAAGAATCAGGCCTCCCCAAAAAATCAGCAGCCTGCAACCTGCCCAGGTGAGACACTGCCTAACAATTCACAGGGTCTTGCCCTCAAATCCTTAATTGAATAGACCTAGGTAACTCAAGAAAAATGCATTGCCTGTTAACTGTCAATGCCATACACTCAAATAAACTTTTGAATTTAACTATCTCATTTGAATAACCATTGCATTTGCAAATTACGCTTCAAGCTCCTGGCCCCTGTCCCAGGTGCTTCTCTCCCCAAATCAAGCTTCCACTCCCTGCCTTAGTCTCCAGGTATATTTAGGGATGTCTGTGGGCAAGAGGAGTAAGTGGCACTTAGATACCTGTGAAGATATTAACTAATTAGAGTAATTCACACTAAGGTGTGAATGAATCCAGCAGTATGCAACTAAGAGGAGCTGAATAAATCATCCTGGATGGTTTACATGCACTCAACATCCAATGCAGCTGTTTTTCTGAAATATGGTGTCACTAGGCACACACTTCACCTTGCCTGGATTTCTCATGTTATTACAGAGATGAGATGCTCTCTTGAGGTCTTGCTGAGTCAACATGAATATAAGAACAATGTTTTGGACATACAGCTGAAAGGAAATCCATTTATTTCCTACCTTGGTGACCTGGATAAGTGACTAATGTCCTCTGAATATCTAGGTCCTAATCTGTAACGTGATCACATGGGTCCCACAGAGTCCTGGAGGGAGTACAGTGTAGAGCCCATGGCTTTTCCTTCTGGCAGCCTATCAGCCCACTATCTCCCTATACAGGTCCCTGGGAAGAGATTTGAAATAGCTTCTAGACTGGGTTCTAGACCATTCCTTTGGATATATTTTCCCAAAGTACTTCTTAGATAAGTAAGTTTGAGAGTCACCAGTTTAAGCGAGGTTAATCATTGATACCTCAGAATTTCTAAAGACCCTTACACGGCCATGCTTTGTGGCAACCTCCAAGATGGAGATGTACAGCACACATCTAGTCCAAAACGCACAATTCATCTTTTGCCATGAGCTGAGAATGGAGCCAAATCCTCCCTCACATGGTGAACTTACTTCCTAGAGCTCATCTTATTACAGGCCAGGCTCCAGGGACACTATCAGAAAAGCCCATTGAGCCTGAAGCCAGTTGTAAGGTTCCAGCAGTCATTCTGAATGGTGGGAAGACCTCAGTGACTCTGGGATGGAATCTGCAGGCCATTTCTTTGTAGCCCACAGTGAAGTGAGCTCGCACTTAGCATCTCCTTCTGTTCTTTGCCCCCATCCTTTGCTCCCTGGCTTTATCGCTTTTGTGACTCTCTAAGATTCTCCCACCCTGGGAAGCATGGTAAACTGAGCCAGACATGAGCATCCTGTAACATCTGTGGACAGAGGACAGGATATGAAGATACAACCAAGTGCTCAAGACGGATTTGCCTGCCCACTATTGGTGTCTCTGAAGTGGTAAACTGGACTAGAGTGGAGCACAGGGGTGGCACGTGGGAATAAGGGGAATCCTAGTGCTCACATCTTGGACCAGGAAACCCATGCCTTTTCTACCCCTGAGCCCCAGAGACTTCAGGACTTAACAAAATAGGGACCACACAAAATAGCTACGCACAGAAAGAAGAAAGACGCCTCATTTATTAAATGGCATCTCTAAATATCGGTAGGATTTTGCTACAAAAGTTTATTTAGTAGCCTTCAAAAGTCCTTGCACATGTTCCTCTTTTGTATTATAGCAGGGGGACACTAGGTAATTTAATATTCATTTAGATAAAATTAACCATATGCCTAAACCCCATATGTTAATTTCTATACATATTAAGCCCTGGAATAAAATAAAGGTGTTGAGAATGTAAAAAAAAAAAAGTCCTTGCAGCACACACCAAACCTGTATGTAGAGTGTGTTTGTCCCACAGACTATCAGCAACAGAGATGTGGACTAGATAATAAAGAGCTAGTATTGATTCAGGTTCAAAAGATCCAGGAATGAGGCTTTGCCACATACCTTTTCATTCAAATTCATGTCAAGTTCAGGAGGAATCACTATTAACATCCCCTTGTGGAAGATGAGGAAGAGGCTCTGAGAGGCTAAGTAATGTGGTCATCATCAGAAAAGAGAGTTGGAAGAGCTGGGGACCAGATAATAAAGCGCTTGCTTCACAAGCCTGAGGACCAGAGTTTGCACCCACAGCATCCACTTAAATGCTAAGAGGGTGTGACAGCCCTCTTTTAATCTGAGTGTTTGGGTGGAAACAGGGGATCCCAGAGCAAGCTGACTAGCTAGACTAGCTAAATCAGCTAAATCGGGAAACTCTGGGCTTAACTGAGAAACCTTCCTTCAGAAAATAATAAGTGGATCAACAGAGGAAGACATCTAAATTGTCAACTCATACCTCCACACACACCAGCATGTGTTCTTAACACACATGTGTACCCACATGCATATGAACACACATACACACACCACACATAGACACATAATAGATATTAGATATTAATAGAAAATAAAAATGAATCAATCGTCTCTTTTTTCAGTGGCAGCTAAGTAAATGATCAAAATTCTAGTTGTATAGATTTTTTTCTTCCTTTTTGTCCTCAGTATGTAGAGATGAACCAGTCTGTCTATGAATATTCAGAGCAAAGCATGCTATTTGATCTATAATATGTGCCCAAGTAAACACCTGCATATAGGAGACATACCTGTATGTTCATCTGGGCACTATTAATAGCCAAAGAAAAAGACAAGAATTGGGGCTGAGCCTCACATCCAGGTTGGACGGACATTGGATTCCATTGCTTAAGCAGTGCACTAGGCTCTTGACCTTGAAGAACCCTTAGGCTCAAGGGCCAGTTATTTTGCCCACGAGCATCTATCTTGCTTTGTGGAGACAAGTGGCCCTGAAGACCTGACTTCTGTGGACACCATGCTGGGTCTATTTCATGCCATGTGTCCTTTGCATGGGCTCTCACTCAACCAGGAGTTCTCGACCCTGCTTCACTGATGAGGACACGGGTTCATACTGGCCCTGATGTCCCAAGGCCCACTGCCTCTGACCAGAAAGGCAGATCCCAGCCTGAGTATCCAGGAGGGCAGCTGAACACATGCAAGGACACAGGTACATCAAGCTGCATCCAGCAACAGGAAGAGCCGGGCACACAGAGGGCAGATCATTTAATGGTCCTATTGGGTCACTTGTCTCCTGCCTCTTGACCTCCATTTTGCTCACTTTTCTGCCCTTCTCCATACTGCCCTTTTCAGCTGACCTCATGGCTGGCCCAGTGCTATGTGGCCAGTTCAGTGAGTTAAAGCATCATCTTTCCTGTAGCCTTTGTCTATCAGAGAAACACACCCTGAACCCAAGTGTGCTTTATCTAATGAGACTGCAGTTACATTAATTATATTTAATGCCTCCACTTACACAGTAAATTTGCCTGCACAGCTCTGTCAGCATCTCTACTCTCTAGTACCTTCACAGTCTCTGGATCCTCTGAGGAATTCCAAGCAGATCAGTTTGCCTCCAGACAGGAGCCTCTGAGATGCATCTGCCCAAAACATCTTCTCTTCTGCATTGCAGATGTGCTCCTCTGTGAGTCAACAGAGCACTATGGAGAACAAAGGAGCTCTACAGGAGTGGAAATGAGAGTCAGGCAGCTTTCCTTTGCACCTGAGCTCTGCTACTGACTCCTGGGGTAGCTTTAGTGCCCATATCCAACCTAATGGAGCTTTGGTCCTGGCAGATTACAGGGTGTAGACCTAAACTGGATGGATCTGATCCCTCTAAGGCCCAGGTGAACATACAGGTATGTCTCCTGTACGCAGGTGTTCACTTGGGCACATGTTACAGACCAAATAGCATGCTTTGCTCTGAGTATTCATACACAGAGAGTGGTTCGTCTCTACATACTGGGGGCAAAAAGGAAGAAAAAATTCTTTACTCCTAAAATGTTTATCTTAACCATTAACTTAGCTGCCACTTAACAAAGGGATGATTAGTTTTCATTACCTATTAAATGAGAATAAAAGCAGCTTTCATTGCAGCTGTGATAATTAAAATAATACGCACAATCTCCAACAGAGTCGTGGGTTACAACTCTTGTTGAACAAACTAATGCAGTTATTTGTGGAAGTCCTACAAACTGGGTGTCAGAATTGTAATCTTGAACCTGAACCGTTTTGGAATGTATTTATACCCTGGTTTCTCCTGTGGCTGAGCCTCAGTTTACTTCTATGTGCAAGAAAATGGTATCTCTACTTCCTGGAAAAAGCATGGGTTTAGGGTTCAGATTTCTACACACAAAGCCAATACTGTCTCTTCCTGAATGTGGGGCCTTGGGGTATAGAAGCTTCGAGGGATGCTTTAACTATTTTCCCTGGTGACATTCTTGGCCCTGTTCTTAAGGGGCAAAGCACATCACCTGCATATGGCAGGAACTATAAATGCATAGAGTATGAGGAGAAGGAGGGAGATGGACAACCTCTCCACAGCCTTGTGATTCGGACCTTATGAAATACCATGAACACATTCTCAGGGGTGGCCTTACTTCTTCAACTGGACAGAGCAGAGGATGGGCTCGGAGGCACATGAGGCTTAATACCCCATTTCTCCTAGCATCTTTGTAAGTAGATGTCTAATATATTCATTTGAACTGAACAGCAACTTTGCATGACAGCAAAGGCTAACATTGAATACATGGAGATTCATGGCAGGAGCCTGAGCAGCAGGGGTGGAGAGATCACGATCTTCCAGTCAGCTCTTCATCTGTCCACTTACCTCACCAGGACTACAGGCTACCATTCCGCTGGCCTTGCTGAGAGATAAGAATAGAGATATTCAGAGAAAAGTCTGTTTTCATGTATAGCTGCACACTAGGAAGCCATCTGATATCATCTCTGGAGGGGACCTAGCTTCAGGCAGGCCCCACTTTGCTATCAAAGGACAGAAGAACCTCACACTAACTGAAACAAGGCAGAAACAAACAACCATGTGATTCTGTTTGTGAAAAATATCCAGAGAGGGTGAAGTGAACACAAATCAGATTTGTGGTTTCCTGGGGCTATGAAGAGGGGTCTTCCTGAGTATGAACTTCCATACAATGTGGTAGACTCATAAAGGAGATCTGCAAATCATTGCAAGTATGTTAAATAGCAATAAATTATACACTTCATTATTAAAATTTTGACACAGGTTCTCATATAGCCCAGGCTGGCCTCAAGAGCACTATGTAGGTGAGAATGACCTTGAACTTTTGATCCTCTGCCTTC
>PVHP010028883.1:0-22691 GCA_004024765.1 Zapus hudsonius | reverse complement strand
TGTGTGTGTGTGTCGTGTATGTGTGATTTGTGGTGTCTGCACATGTGTGCGGTGTGTGTGATGTGTGGTGTGTCTATGTGTGTGGTGTGTGTGGTTTCTGCACATGTGTGTGCAGATGTGCATTCGTGCCCCACGTGCAGGTGAGCAGAGGCCAGAGATCATCAGACATCCTTTCACTGTTCACTCGTCCCTTGAAGCAGGGTCTTTCCCTTCCTCCCTCAGAGCTCTGGTCGGTCTGTCATCGAGTCCCCCTCTGTCACCCTCACTCACCTACTGGAGCAAGCGATCTGCCCGGCCCTGCTCGGATTTTTCTCCCTTGGGTTCCGGAGAGTCAAGCTGAGCAGTCTCTGGCCAGAAAGGCCCTCAGGGTTAAGCTTCAAGTACTCGACCACTGAGCCATCTCCCAAGTCTGGCTTCCTTTTAGGGCTGAATCACGCCTTGTGGGGACCTGTTGCACCATTGCCCTGTCCGCTCACCCACTGAAAGACTGTTCCCGCGTCTCGGCTACTTATGAGTAATGATCATGGAAGAGGAGATCTTCCTTCAAGATCTGACTCGGTTTCCTTTGGAAATGGGCTTAGTGTGTGATAGGACAGGCTCATTTCTGCATGCGTACGTGGTGTGCATATACGTGCAAGCATGTTTGTGGAGGTGTCGGTGCCTGTGTTTAAAGGCCAAGGTCAATGTAGGGGTCAGTTGCTCTCCAATCTTAATTTTTGAGACAGGGTCTCTCACTGAACCTGAAACTCCCCAATTCAGCCAGACTGGTTCGCCCCCAAACCCCAACATCCTCCGGCCTCCACCTCCTCCAGGTCAGGCTTACCAGTGTGTGTCATCACACCTAGCTTTGAGGTGAGTTCTGGGGTCCCCATCCAGGCCCTCGTGCGTGGCAGCAAGCCCTGCGTGGACTGAGCCATCCCCTCAGCCGGTTTTAAATTTCTGAGGGGCCTTCGTACTGTGTTTTCACACTGTTCTCTGGCCACGAGCCTGCAAGGGTCCCTTTTTGTCCAGAGTCCCGTCAACACTCCCATGTCTTGTCTTTCTGATAATCCCATCCTAGCGGGTGTGGGGTCATAGGTCATTGAGCTGTTTATTTGCATTTCCCTAATGATTGGTAACGATGACTGCTTATACCTCTTTGCGGGAAATATTTCTTCTGCTCTGCTCTTTTGCCCATTTTAAGTAAACTATTTGGCTTTCTTCCTATTAAGTTGAGAGGATGTTAGCATACATCAAGTCCAAGTTCATGTCTACTTCCGAGGAAAAAGGAAGAAAAAAAGATAAAGTGAGACAAGTCAGTTAGTAGCAGTATATATATTTTTTCAGAACTCTATTTTTTTTATTTATGGCAAAATGATAATCATTGTTTAAACTTCTGTGTGTGTTATATTTCTTTTCCTCACTTCTATATTTTTTAAGTGTTTCATGAACAAAACATGTGACGTGCCAGTAGGCTTGAAAAGATGAGATCTCCCCACTGCATCCACACCCTCTGAGGGGTTTCAGTCATCTCCTACTCTGTGGAGACAGACCAACTTCTCAGCTTTCTAGTTGCTGAGCAGAAAGAACCCGAGCAAAAGCAGCTTGTGGAGGAATGGGTTTATTTGGCTTACGGACTTGAGGGGAGACTCCATCCTGGCAGGGAAAACGATGGCATGAGCAGAGGGTGGACATCACCTCTGCCACAGCACTGCAAACAGCGGCAGGAAGGTGTGCCAAACTCTGGCCAGGGGAAGCTGGCTTATAACCCCCATAAGCCCGCCCCCAACAACACAGCTTCATCGAGGTTGTAAAATCCAAACTGCCATCAGCTGAGGATCGATCTATCAGAACACATTCATTTGTTTGTGAGGGACACCTGGGTCAAACCATGACACCAACTCAGCCCCTGTCCCCCAACTGCCACCTCTGCTGGAAACAGCATGTGCCTGCCCTCTGGGGCATTTCCAGTCTAAATTGTTATATGAATTTATTAAACCAACAAGAAGTCAAGGGAGAAACCCAAATCACTGTGGTTCCAAACTCTTTCTACTACTCTGGAGACCTGACTCCAATGTAAAATCAACGGGAAGGGGAGTAAGGAGAGAAAGCACAGCCCTCTTCCTCCTGCAAAGCGCATGCTATGGTTCCCCACAGGGCCGCTTCTCTGCTTCCTTGCTCAGCTGGTAAGCATGCCCAGTGTCTGCTGCAGACCCTACGTTAAGAAAGGGAGGCTCCCATACAAAGGGGCCCTACCTAAGCAGCAAGCCCCACAGGGCGAGGAGGGGTCTGCAGCCCCTAGAGAAGTAGGGAACACAGCTCACAGGCTAGGGACACACAGGGAGCACTCTGGGCAGAGGTTAACAGCACACAGAAACACCAAGCTGAGTGTGGGGTGCACACCTCATTCCCAGAGGCAGCAGTGTCAGGGGCGAAAGCCTTTGGGGGCCTTTGGAGGCACCCCCTGGCTTAGTCTGGGACGGCACCTGACAGCCTGCCAAGAGGGGCTTGGCTTAATGAGTTTCAGGAGGTGATCGTGATTGGCTATCATGCCCACAGGTTCTTGTCATAGACCAATAAATAGCTCCCTGATTGGCAAGGAGCTCTACATATATATTCTGTAGCATATGAGCAATGAGGTAAGGGAAATGAGGTATGAGCAATGAGATCTGAGAAATAAAGAGAGAATGCGCATTCTTTCCACCCATAAGCAGTGTATGTGTATTTGTGTGTGTGTGTGTGTGTGTGTGTGTGTGTGTGTGTGTGTGTGTGTGTGTGTATCATTGCCCCCGCGGGCCCTAGTGGGCAGTGACACAGTGGTGCTTAGCCCCTGGGAACAGTGGCAAGAACAGCTCTGTTCTCTTGTTTCGAAGCACAGCACAGCCTGTCCCCTCAAGACTGGCAGGAACAATGGTTTCCTGAGGGCTGGCCATAGCGTGACGTCAGATCAGCCCTGGCTGATCCCACCTGCCCACTTCTTATGTGCCCTGGAGCCAGTTACTTAATTGACTGAAGCTCAGTGTCCTAGTCTGGACCTTGGGGACCACGAGTGATGGCAGTCATTGAGCTGGACTGTGTATTAACAGAGCACCTGAGGCATGGTTCTGCTTGGTGTCAGTCACTCAGACCCAGTACTGGCCCATCTGTGTTCAAGCGCAGCCTGTGGCTGGGGTACAGAAAATAAGAGAGGCCACACACGGCAACACAGAGAAAGGTGTGGGGTGCACACGTCATGTTCCTAACAACAGCTGTTCAGAGCCCCAACCTAAGTCCCAGGAAGATGACAAATTACATGTGCTCAAACCCCACTCCAAAGGCTCGCTCCCACCTGCCCACACCTGAGGAGCAAGGTGCTCACACACTGCCCCTCGAGGGCCCTTTGTGCATCAGACAAGACTCTGGCGGGAATGGAAAGTCCTGAGTGCAGCTAGTGCTCAGTGCTCGCAGGGAGAGGAGACAGGGTGGGGAGGGACCCAGAGGACTCCCATCGCCAGCCCCGGGAGGCAGAACAATGGCCCCCAACAAGGTCACATCCTCCCCCCACAGCTGGATGTCAGATGGCAGAGGGGACCCAGGACTCTGCTTCCCTGGCCAGAACTCTAGGTGCTCCTTGAGTGATCATATGGGTCTCCTCCACATGCGGAAGAGAAAACAGTGGAGAGGAGGCCTGAGCAAGCAGGTGGAAAGCGCTGAGAAGTCCGCAAAGGAGAAGCAGACTGTCCCTTAGGGCTCTCAGAGGGACCCTCGCTGCACCTCTGATTTAGCTCACCAAGCTTGAGCCAGGCTTGAGGCCCAGCGCTGGAAGGTGACATCTGTGCTGCTAACTCGTGGGAACTTGTTCTATAATAGAAAGGGATCTAAAGCAGGCCAGGACCGGAGAGAGAGCCAGCGGGCTCACCCACACGCGTGGGGACCTGGGATTGATCTGCAGCACCGATATACTGCAGGTGTGGAGGCGGGTAATCGCCTGTAACCCGTAACCCAGCACTTCGGAGGCAGAGACCGGAGGATCCCTGGAGCTCACCGGCCAGGTAGTCTAGCCTAACTGGTGAGCTCTGGCCAAGGAGAGACCCTGTCTGAAAATGAGGTGGATGGTATTCCTGAAAAAGCACCCAAGGTTGTCCTCTGGCCTCTGCACACACGTGTGCACACATGCACACAAAGAAAACCTGCAGGCTAAATATGGAATAACCAGGTTCAGGCCCTCTCCATGTCCCGATCAAAGCTGGGTGGCTGGGCGCAGGAGTCCATTGCACGCACACGACGAGTGGTACTTCTGGAGAGACAAAATGAAAGCCTGCAGGTTTGCCCATTCATTCTCGGGAGAGCCACTCTGAAACAGCTCTTTTGTTCTGAACAGCACAATGCTGGATGGCTGTGCAGGGCCTCGGGCCTCCAGACCTCTCCACCCAGAAGCAGAGAGAGCAGGATCCATCCATCCATGTCCCAGAGAAACAGTGCTGTGGCTAAACCTGGAAGACCCAGCAAGTGTCCCTGGAGCGAGCTGGGCTGCAAGGGAAGATAGTGGCTGGGCAGAGGCCGGCTGCTGTGCACATCACTCCTCGGCCATCCCCACGTGGCCCAACATCAAGAGGCAAGCCATGTCCTCTGTCCACCCTGCACACCAGGTTCAGCACAGGCTCTGAAAGCATGGAGTCGTCTGCTCATGCATCTCTTTTTTGTTGTTTTGTTTTGGTTTTCCTTTAAGGCAGGGTCTCCCTCTAGCCCAGGCTGACCTGGACCTCCTTCTGTAGTCCCAGGTTGGCTTCGAACTCACAGTCATCTTCCTACCTTTGCCTCCTGAGTGCTGGGATTAAAGGCCCAGCTTCACTGATAATTTACATAATCTCTGAAGAGTAGAAGGTGCTCACTGAAAATTACATTGAGGGCTGGGGTGGTGCCTCCTGTGCAAGTCTGAGGGCGCCTGAGACCTCCAGAGTTGGAATCACCTGATCCCACATAAACAGCTGAACATGGCCAAGCACCTGAAACCTCAATCCCACAGGCAGCAGAGCCCCAGCTAAGGAATCAGTAGAGATTCCAGCTCAAAGCATGACCGCTCTGGCCACCGTAGGTAAGCACTTGCCTGCCCCACAGGCTAGGATGTGGGGCGCCATGCCACCACACACACACACACACACACACACACACACACACACACACACACACGCAAATGTTAGTGAAGGGAGAAATGGGTCAACACCAGTTTCTAGATTTCCCCTCCCTCCAGGGGCTCACACCTACCCAGGCCAAGCTGGCTACCCAGACTGGATAAATCAGCAAACTCGTGAACGGAGAGACCCTGTAAGTTGGAGAGCAGTCAGACCCCAAGGTCAACTGCATGCACGCGCACACACGCATAAAGAGTTGTTCAAGTGATGGTGAGCAACAACATGGACAATTGCCATCTGGCCACAGTTGGATTTCAAATGCAATTTGGTGTCTCCTCGCACTATAATCAGCGGAATTCACGTAGAAGTCATCACCGAGGTCCCTACTCTCCACCCCTTGCAGTGCTCCAGGCTCCAAAGCACCGAAATGACAACTTAGGAGCATGGTTGGAAACCACGGATCTGCAGAGCCCTGACTTGTCATCAAACGACCCTCCAAGCTAGCTCGCAGCTCTCTCCACCGCCACAGAGCCCCGGAGGCACAGCTCTGAAGAGAAGAGGCTCAGCCAGGGCTAGAGGACCATGGACGAGGGCGCGCACCTGCCCGGCAGCGCATGCGTGCTCCTCAGGCCCAGGCAGGTGAGTCCAGGTGAGTCAGGCAGCTGCACCGCCCCCAGGACGACGGATCTCACAAGCCTGGGCAGAAACCACACAGCTGAGGGCTGCTGATGTGACAAACTCGGTGCTTTACACAGACCGCGATGGAAAAGCTGATTCAAGGCAGCCTCTGTTTTCTTTCTATGCTTGTTTGTGGGCCTACGGTTTCCTTCATCACTGAAAACAGCAGCAGTCACACTGCGGGGAAGGGACCTTCCGTCCTCCCTCCCCATAGGACTTGATTTGCATCTGGGACTGACATTTGCTCACTCGACCTTTGATCACTTGCCCAAAAGCCCTCTGCTGGGTTGCCTGCAAACCTGACTGGCTTACTCTCAAGATGGATTTTAGTCCTGCGTACTTCGAGCAAAATATGCCGCAACCCTGGGCTGCTGAACTTGGCATTTGACCTTCAAGCTGAGCTCTACGTCCTAAGCAAGTGGCCTACACACTTCCCCTGCCTCTGTCTGCAGAATCAGCCTGGCAGGCTTCCCACCCATACAGCCTCATGTGGTGGTATAACAAAATGTTTGAGGTTAGGTGACTTTAGATAGAAAACATATTTGCTTAGTTCACAGTTCTGAAGGTACAAGAGGACTTTCTTGACAGCAGAGTGTCTGAGAGGGTGCTGCAGAATGTCTCACAGCAAGAGACAGGGAGTGTCCTGTGTGTATGTCCCCCCCCCCCCTTTCTCACATTCAATCATAGCGGCTCCATCCTGGTGACTCTGTCTGACCCTACTCACCTCCCAATGATCCCACTTCTAACAAGACTACCCTCTTAATATCACACAATAAGAACCAACTTTTTTTTAAAATATTTTATTTATTCATTTTTAAGCACAGAGAGAGAGAGAGAGAGAGAGAGAGAGAGAGAAGAGAGAGAACCAGGGCCACCGCCTTGTGGTTCTGGCTTATGTGGGTCCTGGGGAATTGAACCCGGGGCCTTAGGCACTGGAGGCAAGTGCCTTAACCGCTGAGCCATCTCTCCAGCCCAAGAACCAACTTTTAACACATGAATCCTTGTGGGGGACACACTCACCCACATGTCAATCACCCGTCGTGCTAGGCTGGGCGGGGCTGGTCTGCGCTCACCTCATGCCTGGCCTCTACCTCATGGGTAAGACTTGTTAGACTCTGACTAGCTTCTGATAGCTCAGTGAAGACACAGGGAAGTAGACTTGTGCCTCCTGAAGCTCTCTCACATCAAGGAATTGTCTGAAAGGAAAGCCAACCCCACCAGACCGTCCACTAGACAGGAAGGGGAGCCCTTCTGAAGCCCGGGTCCAGCCTCGCTCGCACCCCTGGACAGAGTGATGGGAGTGAGGAGCTTTGCGCTCTGGGACCCCACGTGTGGCGTTGACCCTCGGCTCTTCTGCTGGGTTCATCGGAGCACGAGATGGCTGTGTGTCACAGAATAAAGATGACCAGGAGGAAGAAAGAAGAGAGAGAAGGAAGGAGGGATGAGGGAAGGGGGAGGGAAGAAGGGAAAGAGGAGGAATGTATCTAGCAAACGTTGTTAGGCATATGGAGAAGTTGGAGCAGTTGCACATGGCTGGTTTCAGAAAATTATGGCCATCTAGCAAAAAGCTACGGTCACTCCAGAACTCAGAAACCCCACTCCTAGGTATGTGCCTCTGAGCAATGGAAACAAACTTAAACAATTTCAGGGTAAAGGGGAACCCATGGGTGCTCATGGCCACATTCCTGGGAACAAAGAGATCCACAGTGAGACATCGTCATCCCGGGAAGAAACGAAGCACTGAGATATGCCTCAACAGGGCCAAGCCTTGAAAACACGACGCCCAGTGGAAGAAGGCCCTGGGTGTGACAGACCCCTCCAGGCAGTCCTGCAGGAGTGTGGGTGCCTGAATGCCGCTGACCTGTGCCCCGAACCTGGTTAATGTTGTCTTAATTTCCTTCACATTAATTTATTTAATGTTGACAAAAATGATTTAATTTTTAATTCATCCTTCTTTCTGTATAGGGTGTGTGTGTGTGTGTGTGCTTGGACACACCTGTGTACAGGTGTGGTACACATAGGGACGTAGGTGTCTGAAGGTCAGAGGTCAATATCAGATGTCTTCCTCAGTTACTCTCACCTTACTTTGTGTGTGGACACACACGTGCCGTGCATGTAGACAGAGATCAGTGAGCCACCAGGGCCTCAGTCTTTTTCCTCCGCCATTGTTCACCTCGCTCCTGGCTCATGACCTTCTGGATGACCGTTCGGTCTCCGCCTCCCTTTCCAACCCAGGCGTCTGGGATCACGCCGCTTGCACGATAGCATTCAGCTTTCTGTGGGCTCTGACATCCAAACTCGGGTCTCATGCAAGTGTTTGATCCACAGAGACATCTCCCCAGCCTCCCGATGCAGCCTTGCTGCCTTCCTTCTGCAGGTGGACATGGTACGAGGCATCCTGTTGGCATAGCTGCCCTTTGTAGATACAGAACCTGCAGCTGCTTAGACAATGCCCACCGAGCTGGGAAGGTGAGAACCAGGACAGCACACCTGAGTCATCGGCGTGTCTGGCTTCTCCTGTGGATCGTCCGCCTCCTGAAAGGCAGCGTTTGGTGCCGGTTGTGGTGGCACACGCCGGTAGGATATTGCTGAAGAGGCGGAGGCAGGAGGATCATGAAAGGCAGTGTTTGGTTTATAAAGCAAAGCCAAGAGCATGTTGAGCCTTCACTGGGCTTCTTGCCTCAAGTGATCACGTGGGCAGCACCTGCCCAGAGGCTCAACAGGTAACATCGTCCCAGGAACAATCGACCCTAAGACAAACTTTCTCTGACAATATGAAACACAAGCAGGGCCAGTAAAGTCCACGGGCTGTGGCTGGAAGCATGTTTTTTTCCTTTGCCTGAAATCATCACTAATCAACTTTCTCTTTGGACTGACAGCCAATCAGGTTGGTCTCTGTGTGGCTTAAGTATATTAGTAAGTCAGGGAGAAGAAACCGGCCTGGGCCTCAAACAAAGGCGTGGAGGGGGGTGCTTCTTGATTTGTCAGTCTGTCCAGAGGGCGGCCCCTTGGAAGCAGAAGGAAGGGAAGGGCCCTTTCAGATCTGATTATGTCACGGGGTCTCCGTCCAGATGAACACCTTGGGGCGACTTGGCTCAAGAGCCTGACCTTCCGCTGCAGAAGCCCAATTACCCAGTTAAACACACAGAGCCCCAGGCGTCTCTCTGGACACCGCGTTTTATCTTCTTGGGGCCCCGCACAGTGTTTCCAAGAAAGCTGTCCTGTTGAAAAATTGCCGGGCTGTGAGAGAAATCAGCAAAAGGTGCATATTTGTAAACAGAACCTGGAATATTCATTATCTTCCCAGAAGGGATCCGCAAGCTCACTGCCACCAGATAAAAATGGCTTTGGCTCTTGTGCCTGTCATGCCGATGACAAATGTATTTTTCTTTGCTGCCCAGAGCAAGTCTCTTGACACACTCTGAGAAGCGAGGGGTCTTAATTGCTGAGCCCCACTGGAAAAAGACAGGCATGCTAACCATGCACATATTTTAAGGGTGGGGTCTGCACGGGAGGGTCCGCTGCTTCTCTCCAAGGAGAGTTCCCTCTCTGTGGAGACAAACGAGAGAGGCAATTAGAAGAAGCAACGGTCTGCTGACCTGTGCAGTCCCGAGCTGCGAAGGAGCCCTTGGGAACTGGATCATCGGACAACAGCAGCTTGTTTGTTGGGGAGCTGGTGGAACAGGAAGGCAGGAGGAGGCAGACAGCCATCGGCACCCCGGGCATCCCGGGCACCCCGGGCATCCCGGGCACCCCGGCTCAAATAGAGCAGCATCTAGGAGGCTGTCTGTCCCAAGAGCTTTGCCGGCTCCAGTCACCTTCCTCTTGGAAGCCAGCTTCCCAGGCCCGCATTTCCCCTCTGGCCCATGTGAAGTCTCAGAGATGGAGAGGCGATGGCTGATTTTCTAGCCAAACGGACAGGTGTGGCTGCGCCTCCTCCCTCCCATCCCATGCCAGGCCGAGCATCACTAATTGATCATAAGACTCGCTCCTTCTCAATCAAAATGCAGCCTCAACGTTTCCTTGGCTCAGTGGGCCAGAAAGCCAGATGAAACCTTTGTTTCAAGTTTTGATTTTATCTACCCTCATCTCATTGTTACTTGTTTAAGTGAGTGCATCTTACTCAGTGAGCTAACAAGTGTCAATCATACTATTGTTTCTTATCGCCACCTCTATCCTTAACTCCTCTGACTTAAAAACCAAAAACCAAATGAAAGTTTGATTGAGAAAATTCTACCAGTCATAAAACTGAACCTTGAAGTCCACACCACAGGGTTGAAAATATTCCCAAGGTCGTACCATCCTCACTGCTCATTCTAGAATATTCTCATTATTACCCCCCAAAATAACCTAATCCATCAGCAGACACCCCCTCCTCCCTTTCTTCAGCGTCTGACAACCATTCACACACTTCCCATCTCTCTGGGTTTGCCAATTTGGGATCTTAAGTGACTAGGATCATGCAATATATTATGTCTGTGTCTCACAAGTTAAGGTAGTTATCCTTTAGATTTTTAAAGAAAACAGAGCAAGTGCCATGGGCCCCAGCCCCTGTGCCTGCTGGGACGCGGCTCCTGTCTCCCAGGCAAGTTCCCTTCTCCCTGGAGCACCTCCAGGTGACTCCAGCATCCTGCAGCAGCTGGTTTCTGACATGTTCTCAGCGATGCAGGAACCCCCAGAGTGTCCAAAGGCCCAGGTCCTGGTGGGGAGAGTCTGTCCTCTCCTCCATCATGCCAAGCCTGCCTGCTCCCTGGGGTCCTTCCTGACATGGCACAGACCCAGGGGGAAGAGCAGAGCTCCTCGCCATGTGGCCCGCCCTCTGAGGCTTTGATCCCAGGCCAGGCTCCTCTGTCTGGCTCCTCTCCTGAGAGCTGTGTCCTCCAGAAGCGTTCTCGTACAGAGGCCGCCCAAGTCTTGGCCACACTGCTCTGGGCAAACGCTGCACTGTTAACGGTCTCTCACTCCCACTATTCCGTGGACCACTTGGAGGCTGCTCAGAGTCCTCCTTGGGTAGAGAAACAGCTCGGAGAGCCTGCCGCATCTCTGCCGCCTTCCCCAGGTCCTCCTCCCCGCTCTGTTCCCAGAAAACTTCTGCTCATTGAGCTGGGCCAGCTGGAAGGGTGG
This sequence comes from Zapus hudsonius, assembly GCA_004024765.1. Taxonomy (NCBI): domain Eukaryota; kingdom Metazoa; phylum Chordata; class Mammalia; order Rodentia; family Dipodidae; genus Zapus; species Zapus hudsonius. The sequence goes on along the minus strand of PVHP010028883.1, from coordinate 11,799 downwards.
GCAAGGAGGCCCTTCTGTCACACCCTCCAAAGGGACTTCCAGAAGCCAGGGAGGGAACCAGCCTTTGAGGAGAGGACCACACAACGGGGCCTGGGGGAATTTCCATCTTCTGCTTGTGATTAAGACTGTGGAGGCAGAGAGAGGGTGGGAGCAGAAGCCCTGGGCAGGACTCTGGGAATCGCAGGCTGATCCAGGCATGGGAGAGACAGGAGGAGGATTGGTGGGGCTAGACAGTCCCCCTTCCCATAGGTCCTGCCTGCCGGGATGCCCCTAAAGCTTCATGTCTAGACTCCCTTAAAGGACCCTATTGATCAGAAGGTCATCCATTCCCATATGACCTCCCAAGCATGGGATACATCAGCACCAGGCTCCATGCTGCGAATGTAGAAATGAGCCAGGTGTGGCCCTCAAGGGGACAACAGACTGGAAAAATCACTCACTTCAAAGGCTCTGGTGACAATGCCAGGGAAAGAATTCCCATCTAATAGGGGTGATGGGAAAGCAATTAGCTCAGTTAGTCTACTCTGGCGCTCACACGCCATGGGCTGAGTGGCTTCGCCAACTTAGCTGAAGGGCAGAAGTCCAAGGTCGAGGTTGGCAGCAGGCTAGCTTCCTCTGTGGCTGTCCCCACGATTGACAGATGGCACCTTTTAGCCGTATGTGCCCTCTTGTAGGCGTTTTCTGTGTGAGAACACTGCTTCTTCTAGTGTGTCCACGTTTCCTCTTATTTCAGGGACCAGGGTCAGATTGGATTAGAGCCCCCACCCCCAGCATTCGTCTTTAATTCATCAGCTTTTAAAGACCCCGTCTCAGTCTGCTTGTGCTGCTATAACAAAATCCCCGAGACTGTGTAATTGATAAATAATGGAAAATGAGTATCTGACAGCTCTGGGAACAGCCAGTTAGTTAACATTTCAGTCTCTACTTCCAAGGTGATGCCTGATACATCCTCAGGAGCAGAGGACACTCAGTCCTCACATGTCAGAAGTCAGAGGACAAATGGAACTGGTGCCCTTTGTTTATAAAGACACCAAATCCCAGGCTGGAGGCAGAGCCGTAATGACCGACTCCCACCTAAATCTTCCCTCTTAATCCTTGGCTGTGGCCTTGGCCTTTCAACAGGTGACGTTTGGAGGAGCTCATTCCAGCAGGTTCCATCTCCGAACACCGCCATGCGCTAAAATACTTGGGATTAGAGAGTTATCATAGCTTCCGAGGGACAGAACTCAGCCCATAAAGGAGAAGCTCTGCGGGCTCTGTGCCTGATGGCCAAGTGGAAGCCAGGCAGAGGGGACAAGCAGGAGACTTCTCCACACCATGTCTCGGAGAGCAAAGAGGGGGTGTTTTGATGAGGTTAACTGAGGTGTGATGACCCACCCTGGACCCAAATGTGGGAAATCTGGTTCCATGGGCTGGGTCCGGGACCATTTGAGAACCAACATCCGTCCCTCTCTGCTTCCTGACAATGGGTTGAGGATGGCCAGCTGCTTCGGACTTCCCTGCTTTGTGTGCTTAGGGCCAAAACCCAGCTGAGCTACCACAGTCCTTCCTCCAGGAAGCTGCTTCTTGCCAGGTGTTGTCGCAGGAACCAGGAAGGTAACCAAGGCACAAGGAGCCGCTCACACCTTCACAAGGACCAGCCTCGGAGTCCCTGGAGTGTAGCAGGGAAGGCAGGTGGTGGTTATGGCCTCGGTGTCAGGGGCGAAGGCCTTTGGAGGCCTTTGGAGGCACCCCCTGGCTTAGTCTTGGATGGCACCTGACAGCCTGCCAAGAGGGGCTTGGCTTAATGAGTTTCAGGAGGTGATCAGAATTGGCTATTATGCACAGGTTCTTGTCATAGACCAATAAATAGTTCTCTGATTGGCAAGTAGCTCTCTCTATATATTCTGTAGCATATCTGAAGGAGAGATATGAGGAATGATGGATGAGGAATGAGATCTGAGAGAGCAATAAAGAGAGAATGCGAATACAGACAGCCCACGGTGGAGGATATACAACTGATCAGGGATGGGGAGGGGGGGAATTGGGGAATTCGGGATAACAACGCATGGTTTGCCCACTAAATAATGTAACTCATTATGGACAATAAATATATATTAAAAAAAAGAGAGAATGCGCATTCTTCCACCCATATGTGGGGTATGTGTGTTTGTGTGTGTGTGATACCTCGGCTCCTGGCTGGGGCGTTGGCTCAGTCGCTGGGCCATGTTTGGGTCTCCAGAGCCTGTGTAATAGGTGCAGGGCAAGCATCCCCCTGCTTCAGCGAGATGGGGGTGGGCACAGAAGTCTCCCTGGATGCTTGAGGACCAGCATGTGGAGGCGTGAGTAAGACACCCTGCTTCAAAAAATGTAATGAAATCAAAAGCCTTCAAAGGTTATTATAGCTAGGGTCGAATGGGGGGGATCAGGAGTTTAAGGTTATCCTCAGCTACATAGAAAGTTCGAGGCTACCCTGAGGCTCATGAAACCCTGCTTCACACAAACAAATGTAAGGGGTAGTTCAGGCAGCTTCCTGTCACTGGGACGAAGGAGGAAAGTTTATTTAGGCTGCAGTTTTAGCTTTCGCCCGTGGTCATTTGCCCGTGTGGTGATGTAGTGTATCATGACAGCGGTGTGCCCTGGGTGAGGACGCTCTCCTCGAGGGAGCCAGGAGCAAAAGAACGAGGAGAGAAGGAGTAGGAGAGAGCGAGAGATCAGTCTAATATAACTTCCTCTCACTAGGCCTCAGTCCCAAGAGGTCACTCCACCTCCTTACGGTGCCAGAGACTGGAGACCAAGTCTTTAGCACATAGGCCTTTGGGGGTCATTTCTGATCCAAACTATAGCCGAGGTCCTGAGGCAGCAGGAGACAGAGAAGTCATGGTGGGGATCTCCACAGGGCGCTGGCCGTCGATCATTGATCATCCATCATTGTCTGAGTTCAGTGCTCTATGGGATGCTGGGTTGGGGTGGGTGGGGGCTCTAAGGCGGGTTCCTTTTATAGCAGAGGTCTCTGATCCTTTGGCAGCGTTCCTTCGAAAGATGATCCCATCCCTCAGGATGTTGGCAATGGCAGAGTTATAGTCAGCCCTCCCTCCCCTCACACCCAGAAGGCAGAGCCCTCAGAACTAAGCCAAGCATGAAAGACAGAACTGACTTAAAAGACCTCCCAGAAACTGGCTGAAGGCCCTGAAGGGTGCTTTCCACATAAGCTCCCTTGTGAAGGGCTCTGGGGCTCATGTGTACATTTCCTTGGACCTGTAACTGCAAGCAAGCTGGAAAGTTCTGTTTCCTACCGGGAGAAATGGACAGCTGTGGGCCTCTGGCCAGAAGAAAGAGGTTCCCTTCTGTCTTTTATCACTGCCCGTCGCCCGCGGGGGCAGTGATCATACAGATCCACACACACACCGCTTGTGGGTTGATGAACGTGTGCTTTTTATTGCGGGGAATGAGGCAGAATATATAGAGTTCCTGGCCAATCAGAGGGCTAATGGTAAGAACCTGTGCATAATGGCCAATCGCGATCACCTCCTGAAACTCATTAAACCAAGCCCCTCGTGGCAAGCTGTCAGGTGCCGTCCTGAGATTAAGCCAGGGGGTGCCTCCAAGGGCCCCAGAGGCTTTCGCCCCTGACATCTTTGCCTTGGCTGAGCACCCTTGGGTCACTGAGTTCCCTCATGTCGACAGTCAGGAGCAGGGAGCAGGCCCCATCGCCACTTGTCTTGAGTCTGTGAGCCTTGAATGAGGTCATTGAAGTGAACATCTGTTTTGGAACTATGGAGCTCTGTGTGGCCATTCCCGGAAAGGGGAGGTCCGTGGGCTTCCAGAATGAGAGCCAAAGACTCTCACTGTCCCTGTGCTTCCCCGGCGGTGGCATGGAAACTATCCACACTGGGCTCTCCAGGCTAGGTACCGGGGACTAATGGCCTTCTTTTCAATGTTTTTATTTCCTTGGGCGTGTGTGTGCGTGCCAGGGCCTCTTGCCACCGCAAACAAGCACCAGATCCTCATGGCACCTCTGCATCTGGTTTTCGTGGGCAGCTTGGGAATCCAACCCGGACCAACGGGCCTTGAAAGCAAGTGCCTTCAACCACGGAGCTGTCCTCATCTTAGAGGAACTGCCACCAGGAGTCCCAGCCTTGGGTGTTCGTGTCTTCCAAGGCTCCTGTCCTGGGGGTGATATGCAGACAGGGTCGAGAGGCTCGGCGTATAGACTGCTTCACATGACAGGGTTGATTCACTCCTTGCAAAACCAAAATATCTTCCCAGAATCCCTCCTTCTAATCTCCTTCCTGAGCAGAGTATCAGCAGCTCCCACACAGTCTGAAAAGACTCAGGGGCTCAAAGCTAACTGTGGGGAGTTGTCAGGGGCAAAAGCTTTTGGGGGCCTTTGGAGGCCCCCCCTGGCTTAGTCTTGGACGGCACCTGACAGCTGGCCACGAGGGGCTTGGCTTCATGAGTTTCAGGAGGTGATCGCGATTGGCCGTTATGCACAGGTTCTTCCCATTAGCCCCCTGATTGGCCAGGAAGCTCTATAGATTCTGCCTCGTTCCCCGCAATAAAAAGCACACGTTCATCAACCCCCAAGCGGGGTGTGTGTGGATCTGTATGATCACTGCCCTCCGCAGGCGGCCGGGCAGTGATGGGGAGTTGGTTGCGGTTGCCTGTTAAACAGCGAGAGTCAGGGACCCACGTCTCTCTGGGGCCTTTTGATCCAGTCTGAGAAAGAGCTCTCAAGAAAAGCGTGTTTGAGTCAAGTGTGGTATAAAGAGAAAGCACTTGATTAAAAGAAAAAAATAGGGCTGGGGAGATAGATAGCTCAGTGGGGAAAGTGCCTGCCTTTCAAGCATGAGGACCCGAGTTTGAGTCCCAGAACCTCCATAGAAAGTAAGGCAGGGTAGAACAAGCCTGTCATCACAGTACTGGAGAGGCCAAAGCAGGGGACTCTGGGCCAGGCTCTCTGAGGCTCCCTGACCGGCTAGTCTAGGTGATTGGCAGGCCAGTGAGAGACCCTGCCTCAAAGGAGGTGGACAGTGTTCCTCAGGATGCCATCTGAAGGTGTCCTCTGGCCTCCAACACACCCATGCACACGCCACACATACAAAAAAACAGTACTTTAGTTCTTACCCTTCTCTCTGACTATTGCAGTGAATAATTGGGGTCAAAACCCATGAGAAGGGCTGGAGAGATGGCTCAGAGGTTAAGGCACTTGCCTCCAGTGCCTAAGGCCCCAGGTTCAGTTACCCAGGTCCCACATAGGCCAGACCCACAAGGTGGTGGCCCTGGTGCTCTCTCTCTCTCTCTCTCTCTCCCTCTCTCTCTCTCTCTCTCTCTCTGTGTGTGTGTGTGTGTGTGCTTGAAAATGAATAAATAAAATATTTTTTAAAAAACCCATGAGAAGCCTGGTCCCTTAAAGCTGGCAGCACCCAGAGTCTTTATCCCAGCAGCTGAGACCTACGCTGGCCTCGGGGCTGAGCACCCAGGACTTCTATCCTTAAACAAGATCCTGTCCTGCCGCCACATGACTTAGTCCAACTGCCACTCAAATCTTCTGTACCAGCCCTGGGGGGGAGGTTTAGAGGAGGGCATGTAACTCACCTCCAGCCAATGAGGTCTCTCCTCCTGGGAACCTGATGAGTGGAAACGGGAGTGGGTGCTGTCCGCTTTCCTTGGTGGAACCCATGACCCAAGCTTTCCAAGGATCCAAGGTTCTTCCATTTTGTGAGACACCCTTTCTGTGAGTCTTTCTCTTGATGAAGTTTATGGAAGTGTGTATCGTTGATTAAACTCATAAAGCAATGGAACAGAAGCTCAGAGGAACTAAATACCGAAGCCCCTCATCCACAAGATGGGAAAACACACAGTGTGACCTGAAGGCTCGTGTGGAAGAGAGGCAAGGAGGAAGAGAAGAGAGCTTTCCAAATATGGCTTCTAAAAGCCATGGGGTTTTTAAAAGTATAAAGAGAATTTGGTATCTACTAATAACTTCTTCCTTCTCACATCCCTCTATAGGCTTTTTAAATGTAGAGTAAAGAACTAGGCTAATAATTAATTTAATTTTATCCATTGCAATTAAATGTTCCAATGAGCTAATCATCACAATTACATATTCTATTAGAAGCGTGAAAAGGCATAAAAGACGCAAATAGTGATTAAAGTTGGGAACACGTCAAAGAAAAATGTTCCAACAAAGCTGTGATTAGAACCAGACTTACCACCAGTTTGGCTAGGTTTCTATTCTTTTTTTTTTTTTAATTAGTGACTTCTTAAATTCATGGATCCTAGATTATAATCCTGAAATTTCAAAATAGAGCCTAGGGTTGAAGCCAAAAATGTGGCCGATTTATATTCCAAGCACCAAATCTTCTACTTCTTGCTCCTGTAAGAAATTCTTCCTCCTTCCAGCCATACACTCGAGACTCAGAAATGGGGAAAATATATGTTTGACTCCAGCATATGTCTTGCTCTGGAAATACACACAGTCTCTGTTTAGTTTTAACTCTTTCACACCAGCCTCGCTGGAAGACTCCAGGCAGCTCTTTTTTTCTTAATATTTTATTTATTCATTTTCAAGCAGAGAGAGAGAGAGAGAGAGAGAGAGAGAGAGAGAGAGAGAGAGAGAGAGAGAGAGCACCAGGGCCACCACCTTGTGGGTCTGGCCTATGTGGGTCCTGGGGAATTGAACTCGGGGCCTTAGGCACTGGAGGCAAGTGCCTTAACTGCTGAGCCATCTCTCCAGCCCCTCCAGGCAGCTCTTGACGTCCCCAAAGTGCACCTCAAAGCACCTGCCACTGCTTCCCAGAAGGGCACACACTGCTTCGTTTACTTCTGTGCCATACCAGGCAGCGGTCATTGACTCCACCCCAAGGAAGTTATCTAAAGACGATCAGCACTTTGCATGAATATTTATCCCTAAGGCTGTGTTGCGGTCAGCTTTCTAGTTGCTGCGCAGAGAGAACCCAAGCAAAAGCGGCTTGTAGAGGAATGGGTTTTTTTGGCTTACGGACTCAAGGGGAGACTCCAACCTGGCAGGGAAAACGATGGCATGAGCAGAGGGCTGGACATCACCTCCGCCACAGCACTGCAAACAGCGGCAGGAAGGTGTGCCAAACACTGGCAAGGGGAAGCTGGCTTAGAACCCCCATAAGCCCACCCCCGACAACACAGCTTCATCGAGGTTGTAAAACCCAAACTGCCATCAGCTGAGGATCGATCTATCAGAACACATTCGTTTGTTTGTGGGGGACACCTGGATCGAACCATGACAGGCTGCCTGCATCATAGAACTATTGTGGAAGCTCAGACGGCTCAGAATTCAATCCCTTACATGATAGTCAACGCTGTTACCATAAAAGGCTTTGTGGTGGGTGGTTTTGCCAGGCTGGAGGCTAGTGTCGGTGTTCTGAACACATTGAAGTTGGGCCAGGCTAAGCTGGGAGGAACAGCTCAGGTAGAGCCTCACCTCGCAGTATTTTCAGTTTATGCTGGTTTTGTTGGGACATAACCTCATCATAAATTGAAGAACACTGTCATTAAGTACATGGTAGTATAATCATTTAAAAATCATCAGCCCATAAACTCCCCCTTTTGATTAAAGGAATTTTAACTAAAAAATTATTGGCTTTTTGGAAAATGTTTTCTTTTTTGAAATCAAATGCCCACAATATCTGCAGTGTCTATAGTTAAGAATTAACAGCAGATCAAAAAGTAATTCTCCAACAACAACCAAAAAGTTTAGCTGTACATATTGGTCTCACAGCAACATATTCATTAATAAACCTATGCAGACGAAGGTGTTGAGTAGGTGGGGAGGGAGGCAACACGCTCAGTGTTTTCCAATTTGAGGATGAAACTGCAAAATAAAATGAAGTCTTCAGAAAACAAATTGCCTCGCTTTACTCCTATGCAATGTTTTAGATAAATTAAAGTCATTATTTGATACCAGATCATAAAATGCTACAGCGATTGTCACAATTACGACTGTGTTGTTGAACTTCCCAGGGAACTTTCTGGAATCCTAAAATGCCCACATCCAACCGCTGCCCCCCCCATCCATTACAAATTCTTGTGAAAATGGCAGGGGGTTGGAAAGACTGTGAGAGCTGTGGTGGGGGAGATTATCCAGAGGCATGGCACCCCTCAGTAACAACATACTAGGGCCAGGAGAACCTGGCTGAATACTAGGCTATCCATGGTCCCCTGTCACCAGGACTGATCCAGACGACCCATGGAGGAGGTTATCCAGCGGATTGGGGATGGGGGGGGACAGTGGGGAATTGGGAATGACAACTCATTGTTTGCCCACTAAATGTTGTAACTCATTATGGACAATTAAAAAAAGTGTAGAGTGGAGGCTCCTTTTACTGCTGCTGTGTCCTCCAGGCCCAGTGCTCTCTCTCCACTTCCGTGCTCATCCCTGTCATTTGTCACTACCTCTGAACCTAAAGAAATTTCATGTTCAGGGCTGGAGAGATGGCTCAGCCGTTAAGGCACTTGCCTCCAGTGCCTAAGGCCCCGAGTTCAATTCCCCAGGACCCACATAAGCCAGACCCACAAGGTGGTGGCCCTGGTGCTCTCTCTCTTCTCTCTGTCTCTGTCTCTGTCTCTGTCTCTCTCTCTGTCTCTCTCTCTCTCTCTCTCTCTCTCTCTCTCTCTCTCTCTCTCTCTCTCTGTGTGTGTATCTGCTTGAAAATGAATAAATAAAATATGTATATATAAAAAATGGCAGGGGGTAGAAAAGTCACTTATTTGTGCATGACTAGCTGTTCTGCTCTCCTTGACATCAGCAAGAGGACGGGCCTCTCAGAACTGCAGACCTTGGAGCTGTGAGGCTTCTGGCTTTTCTGCACAGGAACAACCTGGATTCTGACTCCAAATATCATTATCTGTGATCATCTGAACACAGATCTACTTCCTTGGACACTAATAAGTATCCTGGGATCCTTCTAGATTCTTCTGTTGAGAGCCTGCAAAGTGGAGGCACCCGGGATGGGAAATGGTTTGGATTTTGTCTGGCCTGTCTGCACTTTGGCTACCTGGGAATTTCTCTTTTTTAAAAGGCAAGAAGGAAGTTAAGTGCCCACACTTCTGACTCGGTAAGATTCTTCTGTCCTCAGACCAAAGCTAACTCTTCTATTGAAAATCCGAAAGAAAGCAGGCCCACAGCAGAGGTAAAGCAGGCTCTGGGATACATGGGTCCATCTTGAGCCTGTGGAAGTTTTTCTATCTGGCATCCTTATCCCAACCCAGGATGTGGGGTTTACTGGGCACGCTACAGGCAAACTGTATCCCCAGCTCATTTCGGCTTCTGTCGCAACTGACTAGCCGCAGCTCAGCTTTGATTTTGTAATTGAAGATTCTGAAGTCCAAGTTCCCTGGCCTGGGCGGTGTTGGGTCATCCTACCATACATGGTTCCATATGTGCAATATTTCATGTGATTTTCCTCTGGACCCCTGGAGGAAGGTTGAACTAGCCCCATTTTGTAGATGATGGAGCTGGGCCTCACTTGTCTATGGACACACCTAGCTGGTAAGGAATGGAGGTATTAGTCTGGCCCTTGTCGTAGTCAGTCATACGCTGCTGGGATGAATCTCCAAACCAGGCACAATTTTGGAGAGGAAAGTATTTATTGAAGTAACAGACCCAGGGGAAGTTAAGGAAAAAGGCTGGCTCCCTTTCGCAGAAGCAAGCAGAGAGAGAGAACCCACCACCAGCACCTCAAGTAAGCACACTGTGACACTCACAAAACAGCAGGACTGCCAGACCTGGGTTCCAGCTGTTTGTTTTGCATATGTATCCCGAGAATTTTGCATTCAATTAGAAATACCTCAGGGGCAGACCCCAGGAGGCCAGGCCAAAGTGACACCTCCTCCAGCCAGAGAGCTGGAGACAATTCACAATTATGATAAACCATTGATTCTTTTGGGGGACATTTATTTAAAACTACCACAACCCTCAAACCTAAGTCGTCAGTGATTCTACATCCTGGACTATGTGGATATTTTCCTCCGAAATTCTTTTTAATAAGTAGAAACTTTGTATGGATACATTATGTGCAGATACCATTGCCCCTCTCCCAGCCCCCATCCTGCTGAGGGCCCTCCTCAGTGGGGTTGTTGGTATTCCCAGTGGGTTAGGCGTTAGGAGTTGTTCCAGCAGCAGTGGCTCATTGTGGGGGGAGCAACACCTCTGGGTATTCCCTCTCATCACCCCTCTTCCACCATGTTCCCTTAGCCGTGGTGGGTGTGCTATCAGTCTACTTCAGTGTTAAGCTCTTGGCAGGTTGTCAGGCTAGCCTTGAGAGCGGCACTCTTGCTCAACTTGCTAATAATTCCTCTTGTGACCGTCAGACCTCTGCAGAGGCAACCCCTCCCCTTGAGTGGGAGGTGTCCAGCTAGAGCTACAACCTAGGGGCTGAAACTGATTGGCCAAATATGAACCAATCAGCTGTCTCTCTGACTCACCTGGGAACAACTTAAGTGAACTTCCCTAGAGGAAGCCAGTCTCTTCCCCCACATGGCAATGGAGTAGAAAGACTGCTGAATTTCCAGGAAGGTAAGGCCTTCCCCACTCCAGCTAATGGCTAGGGTGGGGGGCAGGCTCCAGACTTTTTCCCTCATGAATCTCTCCTTCTCATGATGGGAGCTCTCTATTATCTTCTTCTGCTTATTTAGCTGAACAACTTAAGTTCTGTTAGATTCTCCACGTGTTTTCCCCACCCTGGTGGCTGGAGAACTCTGTAACTTCCCACATGGTGGCTGGGAGGCTTCCCCATCCAATTCCCCTTTTCCTAAATTAATAAATTAGAATAAATGTGTAATAAGATTTATTTCTGTCCCTGTGTATAATTCTTTTGCATTAGAGGACACGAACTTGGGGGGGGGGATTCAATGGTAAAAACCAAACATAACTGTGCCAATATTTCCCCGTATCACTCTGTGGTTTCACCTGGACCCTGGCTAAGGCGCGAGAGGTGGCTCATCTCATGACCAGGAGTTACCATCTTTTCTTGTCACGTTGGAGGTTTTGGTTGTCCCAGGTTTTGCTGCCTTCTGTTCCTCAGAAATTCTTACTAGCTGTGAGCGCTGCTGCTTCCGCCTCTTTCCTCCCCACCTTCCCCACACTCCCTTTCTGTCTGTCTGCATCAGCACCACAGCACCGCATGTCCTGGCTCCTCTCTCTCACCTCTCATGGTCCCATTGGCCCCAGAACTTGCATCGGCCTGTTAGTCTCAAAGCCCGCATTTCCACGTCCTAGGCCACATCACAGTTAAATCGACTCATTCTGCAGCAGGAAAGGGTCCAGTTACAACCCGTGTACTAGGCCAAAGAGTGTTGTTCATCACCGTGGTCGTGGCATTGGAGGTCATTGGAGCGATTCCATCTGTGAGACACTTTCCTGTGGACATTTCACGAGGTATCAAATACATGCATTAAGGATTCTTCAGAGCAGTCAAGGAGTAGAAATGATTGTGTGGGAATAAAGGGCACCCCGTAAAATAAAATGTTATCATGATAAAATATAAGAGCTATGCCCTTCCCCCACCCCAAGCCAGCCAATGAGCCAAGAGCTGGGCTCCAGGGGAGCCTTTTCACAGAAGAAATTGTCCACATCATATGAGCCTGAAAATATGCAATAGGAGGCCTGTTGCTTAGCTCCTTGAGCCAATATGACCCTCTCCCTCTCTCTCTCTCTCTCTCTCTCACACACACACACACACACACACACACACACACACACACACACACACACACACACACACACACACACACACACACACACACACACACACACACACACACACACACACACCCACACGC
>PVHP010028882.1:0-22743 GCA_004024765.1 Zapus hudsonius | reverse complement strand
TTAATAGAGCTGGTAGTTATCAGTGCACTGTCATGGTTGGTTTGGCCCATGATGGATAATGGCTGGATCCCAAGGTTGGACAGCTATTCTGCAAAGAGATTCTGCACATCAGTACAGGCTCTTGCTTCTTAGCTATAAGAGCTCTGGCTGGAAAGCCCAGAGGGATTGCCTATTTCTGTGTGACCAGTATACCAAGCCAAAGGAGGAGAAGTGAGCTGTGAGTTATAGGACCTGCTGCTTGACAGGTGTATTAGTTTCTGGTTGATGCTGTAACATACTATCCTGTGCTTAGCAGCTTCAGACAATGGAACATTTTTTGCTCACATTTGTAGAGGTCAGAGTACCAAATCCATCATGGGGCTAAACTCATGCTATAGACCAGGAGTGACTCCTTTTGAAGGCTTAAGGGAGACTTTTCCTGGCCTTTTCTAGTTTCTATAAGTTTCCTTCATCCCTTGGTTCTCCATCTTTGGAGCCAGCAGCACAGCCTCTTGCCATCTCTGAATTTGTGATTCTCTGAATTTGGCTTCCATGCTCAGATTATTCTCTCACTCTAGTCTTCTTGTTCTCTCTTATAAGAATCCTCATGAGGTGAGTACTATAAAACAATAGCTTAGTGGTAAAGCATTTTCCTAACATGCATGAGGCCCTGAGCTCAATCCCTTGTACTGCCAAAAAAAACAATAAAAAATCCAAACAATACCCCATTCTCTGCAGCCACCACGATGACATTGTGCCTGCCTGAGTGATCTAGAACAGCCTTATCACACCTCCAAGTCTCTCTTGTGTAAGGTGACATATTCAATTCACAAGTTCTGGGGGGTTGGGATATGGATATCTTTGGAGGACCACTGTTCTGCTTTCACAGGATGAAGGGCTGGCTGGTGAATTCTAGACAAGGAGGTAGGAGCCTATGTCTGCAGCTTCAAATTCCAAGCCAAGGTTAACCATATGTGTGTGGGTGGTGTGGAGCTAATATAGGTATAGGAGGCTCATGAGCTTGCTTACATTCATTCATACATTGACTCTTATGAAAATGTACCTTCTTTTAGATGCACAAGGTATCTCTACTACGGCTATATAACAGAGCTGTTAGGCCTTAAAGAAGAGAAATAACACCTGAGCCCCATGGATGTCCGTGTTCACTGAAAGGCTATGAGCTACTGACTTTGGTCATCATTACAACGTCTATATCCCCCTCCTCTCCCTCCTCCCTTTCCCTTCTTCCCCTTCTCTTTCCACCTCTGTCTCCTGGCTAACACTTATTGAACACTTACCAAGAGGAGATAAGAGTGCTGCGTGACTTATCTGTTATTTATCTCATCATCTTTGCTGCATTTGTGAGCACAAGGCCTCCTGCAATAATAAATAAACCACAAAATTTCAGTCGTTTGACCTCACAGAGTTTATTTCTTCATCCCCTGACCTTCTAATACTTGAGCTCTGATCCCAGGCCTGCTTTCCACAATAGCACTGTTTGCTCCTCGGGCCCTGTCCATGGTGCTGCACTGTCATCCCCTGGGACCTCTGGCTCCTTTGCACACAGCCTGCTGCTTGGACAAAAACTAGTAGAATAGCTTCACCAGCTCCTTAAAAAAATCCCAGGCAGAAGAAATGTACCATTTATGCTCATATCATTATTGTCCAAAGATTATTATGTTTGCCACTAAGGGGATCAGCTGGGCTATTTCCTTCCAGGAACTAACTCAAGGTTGGGTAGAGTGAGGTGGACATCTACCATCTCATTCATTCCCTGGATAACTCCATTTGATAGATTATTGTCACCTATTTTTTAAATAATTACAGACAAACCCCAGATATTCCAATGATATAACTAGGCTAGTATGTGACATCACCAGAATGCCTGCAGAGGCATTTACAGTCTCTGACTGCAGCCCCCACTTTGACCCAGTGCCTCTTGCCAGCTCTCCTCCAGAGGCCAGGATTATTTGCCTCCTTTGCACTGGATAGTCCTAGCTACCCCCAAACCACAGGGCAGCACATCTGATCACCCAATTCTGAAAGGCATCTGAGCAGAAACTCCTTGATCTTCACCCTCACTATCCTTTATCCTCCTTTCTTCTTTTATCATTCCCAGATTCCTAGTGCTTGCCCTGAGTACCATGCTTCAAATCCCTACTCATCACTCTTCTTCCATAGGCTAATCTATATTCTCACCCCTACTCCAAACACCACAGACTTTGAGCCACAAACATCCAGTGCCTCTATTTCATTCCTTCCTATCCCTCTCGCTCATCCATCCATCATTTATCCTGTCTATTCTTGTCTGAGATTGTGCAATCTGATTGGCAGGAATATCACCCAGGTAATATTTTGGACAATAGGTGTTCACATTGCCAAATTCAGAGCCTATGGTGATCCATATTTATTCTCATTTCCACTGTTAAATATCCCAGCTCTTGTCTCATTCCTCTTCGAGTATTCAGAGAATTTCTGAATGACCTCCTAACATATCTCACTTTTCTCTAAAGGCTTTCATACATTGTTGTCGAGTTAGTGCTGTAAAGCAGGGCTCTGCTAACATCAGTTCCCAGCTCTAAGCCTTCTATGGCTCCCTACTGACTGTAGTGTAAGACCATATTTAATCATTGCCGATCTGCCTCCACTTGATCTAGCCAGCTTCATATTTCATTTCTTGCTTCTGTGCTTCTCATCAAATCTGGATTTCTTATGAATCTTCACACATCCTCCTCCTTCCTTACCACTCACTTGTACACATATTCCACACATACCAGGTTCTTTTTTACCTTAGCATCTCTGGCCCAGCATAGATTTTTAGTAGGAGTGAGAGGATCTATACTCCATAAATTCACAGTGGATGAATGGCTAGGTTCCAGCCTGTAATACACTTTCTGCTGGTTAGCACATTTAAACCCAAGCATAATGTTCTGAGCCTTTGTCGTGGCAATAAATTCACTCTGCACTATATAATATTTGTTTAATGGATGCATCTTATTGCTGCTATTAGGTGATGCTCAGGGCTGTGCATGATTTACCTTATCCACCACACAGCAAATTACCCTTCACCTACCTGCTCAGCAGCTGAACATGATGCCCTATACAGAGTACACAAATAAGTGTGCTCACATGTGCATGTGTGTTGAATAGTTAAATCCTGCTGGAATGTGCTGAGGATTGTAGGGTCTAGATCAGTCATCTAGCACACTCAGCACCATCTCACCTAAAAGCATATCATGCTAAATAAGCTTATCTATTGTTAGGCTTTGTTGTCAACTTGACCTGTTTAGTAATCTTGAGTGGGTCTCTGAGCTTGTTCACAGGAAGGCAGCCCTCTAAGTAGGGGGCAGGATGTAAGGAGGCTCAGGGGAGCTAGAAACAAAACTCCTTTTCTGGTAGGGAAGTGCAGGAAGGAAATTCCAAGGACTCTGGGGTCAGCAAGTCTGGTATAGGGTAGCAAGACCCCACCTTAAGGTTATATTAAGGAGAAGCAAATCTCTCTTCCCCTTCTGCCTGTTTTGCTGGTCTGTGTATTTTGCTGGTGAGGGTTTTCCTCTCTCTCTGCTTGGACCTGTGAAAGGGGACCAGCCTTTTTTGCCATTAAGGAACTTCCCCTGGATCTGTAACTTCAATAAATCCCCTTTTTTCCATAACTGTGTCTGGTTTGGAGGTTCATCCCAGCAGTGTGTGAGCTGATGATGACAGTAAGGTTAATGGTTCCTACTTGTACTGAGCCATTCACTTACTTTTTAAAATAATGCATGTATATGTGTATGTGTATGTACATGCTTGTGTGAGTGTGTGTGTGTGTGTGTGTGTGTGTGTGTGTGTGTGTGTGTGTATGCTGAGGCCAGAGGACAACTTTGGAGTTCATTCCTCAGAGATGCTGTCCACTTTGTAATGACAGGGTCTCTCATTGGCCTGGAGCTTTCCAGTTTGACTGGCTAGACTGGCTGTCCAGTGAGCTCCAGAGACCTACTTGTCTCTACTTCCCCAGTACTGAGATTACAAGCAAGTGCTATCATGCCTGGAGTTTTTGCATGGGTGTGGATTTGAACTCAGATCTTCATACTTGAGAGGTAAGCACTTACCAACTGGGCCTCAACTCACAAGCCATTTGTAAAGGGACATTTAATAAATAACACAAAGGAATGTGTTTCTTCTGTTAGAAATTTAGGGTGCCTGGACCTAGTGGGAAAGGTATTTGGGGTCAGGAATTCCCCAATCATTCCACATATTCAATGGGATGTTCTGAACAGGGACCGGCTGGCTACCCAGAAGCAGCCATTCCTTTTGAAATTAACACTGCTGAGTGAGGATTTCTGGCCACTGGTGGAGCCTGAGGTAGTGGAGTGGGTCATCCATTCATCACAGGGTTAGGAAGAATATTGGCTTGATGAAAGAAAGAAAGAAAGAAAGAAAGAAGGAAGGAAGAAAGGAAGGAAAGAAAGAATACGTAGTGAATAAATGGCTAGGTTCCAGCCTGCAGTATACATCTTGCTTTCAGCACATCTAAATACAAAGCAGGATATGTCGGTAATAGAGCTGGTTAAGTGTAACTGAGAACTCCAGGGTAGAGAGCTTTGCAATAGCCAGCTCTCTGGGTGTTTCTTTGTGAAGAGGAATGGGGATTGGACCTAGGGTACCAGGGAACACGAAGATTCTTGTTTTGCTCAGTGAGCAGACAGCTCTCTGACTGTGCCCTCTCATAACCATGAGGGTTCCTGGCCTTTCATTTGGTGCCAGTCCTGGGGAGCTCTGACACAGGCTCGGGGTTGTGTCTTTATTAGAGACATTAGCCACCAAGGGAGCCTGGTCAGGATTTCACATGGTTTGCTGCTGAGCAGGAGGCCAGTAAACTCACTGGGCTCCACATGATTTAATTAGAGACAGGATTTCAAGCTTTGTTTGTGTTTCCAGGAATTGGCATGATGGGATGGCTGGGACTGGGGCATCTTGGCCTCTTCTGTTTAGGTAATTGGTACAGCGGGGAGGGCTTTATTGGACCAACGGTATCTTTTCTCCATCGAAGGTTTCCAATTCCCAAAATACATTTCACTGATTTTAAATGAGCTCGTGGATACAATCCAGCCAAAGAAAGCACATGTCTAGAAAACTTTCTTGTTTAAATTTTTCTGTATGCCTTAGACAAGTCAGGCTGAGCGTGGTGTCTGCTGCAGTTAGCCACACGCCTCTGGGATGAATCACACCTATTGTTGTAGTCAACCACATGCTGCTGGGATGAATCTCCAAACCAGGCACAGATTGGGAGGAAAGTATTTAATGAAGTAACAGATCCAGGGGAAGTTCCAGAATGGTAAAAGATTTCGGCCCCCTTTCACAGGTCTAAGCAGAGAGAGAATCCCATCACCAGCACCTCAAGCAAGCAAGCACACTCAACACTCTCAAATAGCAGGAACTCCAGGCTTGAGCTCAGTCTGTTCTTTGCATATGTATAGCTGGAATTCAAGATCTGCCCCAGATGCACCTTAGGGCTGGACCCTACTATCTGGCCAAGGTGATACACCCTCCAGGTAGGCAGCTAGAGAAAAACTTTAATAAACTCTTAAATCTATTGGGGGACATTCTTTCAAACAACCACAATCCACTCCTGGCCCCCAATAGATTTATAACTATCTATTTTATGTTCAAGTCCAACTTTAAAGGTCCCACAGTCTTTACTAACTTTAAGGCTGTTCCAAAGTCCCAAGTCTTATCTGAGATTTAAGATTGTCTTTTAACTGTAAATTCTGTAAAATCAAAGCAAGTTATAAACTTTTAACATATAATGGCACAGAGTAAACACTTCCAACTGCTATGAGACATAACAAGGAAAGACTAGACCAATGCAAACTCAGCAACCATTAGGCCAACATAAAACATCTGCAGTTCAAATCCAATATCACAACCAGTGACAGACAGTCTCCAGATTTTGCAATTCAGTCCCTCCAGCTTGGCATGAGTAGCTGGGGAAAACTTCTATCCCAAGCCAACAGCACTCCATGGTAGCCCTTGCACAGTCCTGGTATATCCAAAACATCTCTGGGTCTCCATTGCAAATCATGGTCCACCTTCCAATAACTTCACTGGCCAATCAGGGACTTTATGCTTTGTTCTATGTACTGCACCTCATCAGCGGCTCCTGGAACCATGTATACCTCATGACCCACTCCATGTATACATTTCTCATGCTTCCAAAAG
Organism: Zapus hudsonius; assembly: GCA_004024765.1. NCBI lineage: Eukaryota > Metazoa > Chordata > Mammalia > Rodentia > Dipodidae > Zapus > Zapus hudsonius. The sequence continues at coordinate 16,563 of PVHP010028882.1, read as the reverse complement.
CAAATACCAGGTATGCAGGACACAGCCATGTTGTTAATCCATAACTTTCATATCGTTATGTTTTTAAGTCTTCCAAACCCACTTGTTTGAGTGGGTCTTGCTATGTAGTTCAGGGTACCCTCAAACTCACAGTCTTCCTGTTGCCATCTCCCAGTTCTGGGGTTCCAGCATCCACACCTGGATTTGTCCATCCTTTATAGAATGTGTTCTTGCTCAGGCAGGCAGTCTACTCTTATTTAACTCTCTTCATTCTGCTTTATTTCCTGCCAAGTATTTTGACCACTTGAAACTTTACACAGTTATTCAGTGTCTCCTCCAAAACTTTAATTTAAATTTCATAAAAGGATGGCATTTGTATGTTTTGCCTCATCCTATGTCCCTAGTACCTATAATATTGAAATAGTGAGTGAAGTGCTTAATAAATTCTTAAAGTACTAAGTGAAATGTGACCATGCTCTGGGGTAACTTTTATTGGTAGAACCAGCCCTTTGTGCATGACCCTTCTGGTTCACTGGAGCATTGAGAACTTTCACTGAAAGTATTTTAGAATCTAGGACCCCATGAAAAGAACTTGGTTGAACTGATTATTTAGTTTAATCTCATAAAGTAGTAGCTTACTATGGCAATGGAACTGAAGACAGACAAATTTTGATGGGAAGGAGGATAAGAAGTCCAATGTTTAGAACATAAGGTTTCTTAGGAAGGTCAAAGTTTGAGCAATATGAGATTATGCAGATTAGAATGTAAATTGAAAAGATGAAAAGGAAACATTTCTCCATAAATTATTTCCTGCAAACTATCTGTTTGACAGCAATGTGCTGAAGAGACAGATAGGGCTAGGTCCCACCCTTTACTGACACTTCTTGGCTGTGTGACATTGAGTGAGTTCCTCAACATTTCTGATTATTAATTACTATTAGTTACAAAACTTAAAAAGACAAACAAGGGCTCTTATTATTTCCTATTATAAATAAAGTAGGCTTTTTTTTTCTTGTCACCCAAGACTTGGGTTTATAGGTATGTGTAGTGTGATATGTGTGCACGGATGAGTTTGCCCCGTGGGCATGTGTGAGGAAGCCAGAGGACAACATCAGTGTTTTCTTCTCTATCTCTTCCATGTTGTTTCCTTGTGATGATAGAGCCTCTCACTGAATCTGGAGCTGCTGCTTTTAGTTAGACTGGATGACCAGTGAGCTCCAGTGTACTGTATCAGCCACCCCCACCCAAGACTTAGGTTTATAGGTTTGTGTCCATGCCCAGCTTTTTATGTGGGTGCTAGGGATCAAACTCAGGCTCTCTTAAGTCCTCATGCTTGTGTGGCAAGTGCTCTTACCCACTCTTAAGACAGTCTTACTTTGTAGCCTAGGCTGGCCTTGAACTCTCAGCAATCCTCTTGAACCAGTCTCCTTAGTGCTGAGATTACAGATTTATGACAAGTGTATACCTATGAGGCTTAGTCAAGTGACCTAAATTATAAAAATATATCACTTTGTTATGTCCCAGGACAAGAATTCTGACCCTACATGATGTCAGGTTAGTTTAGCAGCTCAACAATGTTAATAATCAAGGTCAGAGCTCATTTTGGATTTTTAGTCAAGGTTTAAGATGGCTAAAGTAGTCTGAAAGAGAAGAGAGTAGAAAAAGATTTTTCTCCTTATATTCCTCTTTATAAAGAAAAACCAGGAAAGGAGCTGGGGAGATGGCTCAGCAGTTAAAGGCACTTGCTTGCAAAGCCTGCTGGCCCAGGTTGATGCACACAGTGGATAAGCATTTGGAGTTCATTTGCAGCAGCAAGAGGCCCTAGTATGACCATCTTGTTTCTCTCTCTCAAATAAATAAATAAATAAATAAGTAAATAAATAATTAATTTTAAACTCAGGAAAGGAATTCCGTTCCAAGTGTCTCCATCCAGCAACTTCTATTTATGTTCAGTCACGAGGGATCACAGGAAATGAATATATGACATTTCAAGTTCCTATCATGGAGGAAACGTCTGCCTATAGAAAGCAGGGGACAGAACTAGCAGATGGGTGGATAACAATATGTATTTCAACAAACAAGTTAGTAAGGGAATATGTTGTCAGTGTGAAGGTTTTCATTTATCATTAATATGTAAGTTGACTGGCAGTTAACACAGAAAGACAGTTTCATGTGAGTCAGAAGAGTTACCTTCAATCCAGGTTACTAAGACTTTCCATTCCATAATACAAACAGGCTGATTTACATTCTCTGACATCTTATAAATCAGGCAGCATTATTCCTTCAAACAGAGATGCAGAAGAATTTGCTCAAGTCTCCCAAGATGGGAAGTGGCCCAGCTGGAAATCAAAATTAATGTCCTGACTCCTGGTCTTACTCTTCCCCCCAGTCTCCACCTGCCCTCATCAGGAAAGGTGGTCTTCTTGCTCAGCCATGTTTGTTGCTGCTCTCCTCACAATAGCTGGGAACTGGATGGATGGAGAATGAAGATGTGGTCCATGTATGCAATGGAATTCTACCCAGCAGTAGGGGAAAAATGAAATAATGAAATTTGCAGAAAAATGGATGGACTTGGAAAAAAAATCATACTAAGCGGACTCACACAAGCACAGAAAGACAAATGCCACATGTTCTCTCTCATCTGTGGTTCTTCACCTGGAACAGCTTGGGGTGTGGGGATGCTTGAGAGAAATTCAAGGGAAAGATCATAGGCGTGGGAGGGTCTTGGCAAGAGGGAAAAGGGATGGTGGAGAAGATTTACGCAGAACTAAAGGCAACACGAATTAGTACCATATAAACCTTCCTCCTGGGTAGCAAACTAAAAGATACAACCCTCAATAGATATGAGGGGATTGTCTGGGCAAAAGGTCCCCTGAGAGAGCAGAAGGAATTCAAATCCTAAAACTTCAGAAATGGTTTTACATGCTACACTATGCTGTTGGTCAGAGAGACCTATGAGATCCCCAAAACAAGGTAGGCTTCTGTCAAAGGACCTGATTATCTGCCAGGGCTAAAAGGTAAGACTCTGTTGCTAAAGACACCACAAGCTTGCCAACGCAGGACATCAAGAGACCGCACTTGAATTTAGAAGGAAGCCAGCTCCTTGATGGCTCACAGTGCTGGAAAGTGCTATGTGAGCTGATGGGGGAAATGGACACCAACAAGCAGGAATCTTGCTAGATACAAACTAGCAACCAGCCAGACAGGCTGTATACACCTGTGCAATAGCAGCACTCAGTCTATGCGGGTGACCAATGGCTCTTGACTGGATAAGAGGCCCACTCAATGGGAAGGAACTCATAGCTGGGACTAGATTTCAAGTCAGAATCCTACATTGACTCCGGTGAAAAGCTTCCATTAGTCTTAGGCCAAAAAGAGAGGCTATACTCATCAAACTCTCTCTCTCTCTCTCTCTCTCTCTCTCTCTCTCTCTCTCTCTCTCTCTCTCTCTCTCTCTCTTAATCAACTCTACATAGCCCCTAAACCAATGTTGCTCTCATTCTCCATTGGATAATCTGTTTTCTTTTTTACAGAAGGCATTGAAAAGCAGGGAGAACCAAAATCCATCAACATGACAAGAAAAGATAGCTGACTTCCTTCCATGAGCCACTTCTTGTAAATCAGCCATGGCCCAGGTGAAACCACAAAGGAAATAACGAGTTAAGCATGAGTGCTGCTCTGACAGCAAGCCTGACAACCTTCGCCAGGGAGATGGAGATAGACACCAAGGACACTCAAAACATCAAAGCAGGGATCCAGAGGTTGCTGAGAGCTCAACACTAAAGTAGACTTCTGCCAAGGCTCAGGGAACATGGCAGAAGAGGGGACAGAAAGATTGTAAGAACCACAGGGTGGGAAAAAGCATCCAGAGGCATTGCCTCCCTCAATGACTGATTTCATAACCCATCATTCCGTGGTGAATACTGGTAACCCACGGAGGAGGGTCTGCAGTGGAATGGGGGTGGGGAGGAGGGGAATGGGACCAATGATTTGTCCATACAACAAAGTTTATAATTAATAAATTTTTTTTTGTTTTTCGAGGTAGGGTCTCGCTCTAGTCCAGGCTGACCTGGAATTCACTGTGTAGTCTCAGGGTGGCCTTGAACTCACGGCAATCCTCCTGCCTCTGCCTCCCAAGTGCTGGGATTAAAGGAGTGTGCCACCACTCCCAGGTAATAAAAATTTTTAAAAGGGAAAGAAAATTGGTTTTCTTGGAGGCAGTATGAAGGTGGACTACTACTTCCGACGCCTTATCTGATACAGTCACGACATTAGTTCTCTTCAATGACTCAAGGATCATTTTATTTTTAATTGTTCTCTCACTGACCTGAGACCATTCTTCATATATAACAAAGTGTGCTGAGTTATGTTTCACTAATGCTGGACGCTACTCTTTTTTCCTCCTCCATGTTTGATTTTTCTCTCTGTCTGCTGCCCTCTTGTTTGAAGCTCTGTGTCTGGATAAAGCCAGGGCAATTTTTTTGTATGTCAATCATTTTGAAGGGCAACTTTCTTGCATGACTTGGTAAGATCTGAAAGGAAGATAACCACAATGGAGAGGCTGTGGTGAGGCGTCCCCCAGGCAGCCGGCAGTCTTGAGCACGCAAAGGTAATTGCTCTGTTTTATTCACCACAGTCTGCCTTCTGTGTTCATCAGAGTGCCCAGTGGAACAGAAGGTAATCAGGGCTGAGATGGTCTCAGAGCGTCAGGCACGCACAACCAAAGTTAAAAATATGTAAAAATTACTCTATGTAATTTGCTCTCATCGAACTCAATTTCTGGCTTAGAACAAGAGGAGACAGTATAAAACTGGGGCACTAAAAATTATCTTCACTGAAGAAAATGCAGAGAAAGAGTGAGCACTGTGAACATTTAATAACTTCGGTGTCCAACTGCCCATAGTAAGTGCTTGCTTAATGCATAGGCCAGACAGGGAGATTCAGAGAACGGACAACTCAAGGCATTTCCATTTTATTTAAGGAAGTCTTTGATCTGTTTTGAAATTTAGGATTCTGCTTTTGACTTTGCTAGATAAAGTTGGAGTAGAAATGAATTATTCATATGAAATATTGCCTCAATAACACTGCATCAAATAAACATAATGAAAAGCTGCCCATGTTATATAAGGGAAGCTAAGTCACAACTCTTTTGAATTGCAAAGTTAAGCACTTGGGGGCTAGATTCTTCTCGAACATTACTCTATGGAAGAATCCGTTTAGGAGGATGTAATGCTCAGATCTTTTTTTATTTCTGGCCAAACATGCATTTGTGGTTTATGAGTTGAAACTACAGTTGTAACCATGATGTTATTAAATCTTACTGTTCTCATTCTGGGTCCATCCAAGTCATTGGACATCATAGACCATGATGACATTGTGTCCCGTTTCACTCGAGCATTTTGTTTGTCATAGAAATATGGTAACCAACATCTTCCTTCCCCAGTGAATTGTGTATATTGCGATATCTTCAGTGATCACTAAAGCCTGTTCATATGCATGCCATGGGGGAAAAATTGTAAGACAAATAACACCCAAGCTAGCACCAAGCGCTGTGTGTATGTGTGTGTGTGTATGTGCAAAACAATGCTTTGGTTAATAGATTAAGAGAGAAAGAAGGATAAACTAGACCTAAATAAACAGTGTGTGTCAGGGAAATCGAGCTCGGTTGAAATTCAATAGATAACACTTGAATTCTTGCTGACAATACCACTTTAAGGACTTGTAGTTCAATAAAGATAAAGGAAGTAGCTGACTCAGCCTGGGGAAGACTGTGAGAAAGGTAGGGTCTGTTTCCAGTGTTGCCCTTAAGCTTAGCCTCAGCCCATTGGATGCTGGAGACCCTATAGGAGTGGGCCTTTACCTTACAGTGGGTGTCCAGTGGCTCAGGGTTACCAAAGCTCTCTGTGAAATCAGATTCCCAAATCTCACACTGGACCTCAGTCCTTGGGTGGGTCAGTGTTACTGGCTGAATGAAACCCCTCATGTAGATGCATTAACCCACAATGTGATGGGACAGGGAGGTGAGGCTTTTGGAGGTTATTCTTTTAGTTCAGATTCCAAAGGTGGAGTCTTTTCATAGGGTTAGTGTCTTTCTAAGTAGAAGAGACAAGAATACTCCTTTGCTCCAAGCGCAGACACCAAAGAAATGGCTTGGGAGCCCCGTGAAAGAGTAACCTTGTATAAGGCAGGAAGAGGATGCTCACTGACCAGCACATTGACTTTAAACTTCTCAGTCCTAAGAAGTGTGAGGAACAAATGCCTACTGACTACTGAGGAATTTGTATGGTGACCCGAGCCAGGACAGTAGTGAACTGCTCTGCCTCAATTTCCACATCTGTGCAGTGATAATAGATGAGGGTTCAGTGAGGGATTTGTACAGTGTGAGCTAAGTCCTGTATGCCAGCTGTGCCTGGAAGGGGATGGGCTGGGATCCAGGCTTCCTTGGCACTTGATAGAGCCTCAGTTTGAGTAGACAGCAGTAAGAACAAGATCTCCTGTTGATGTGTCTGTCTCACAACATTGTTCTGAGAATATATGAGATGGCACAAACAGTTCTGTTGCATTTATATTTACTAAATAAATAAGTAAATAAATAGGTAGATAGAAAAATGACAGAGATCACAGTTGTGATACCCCAAAGCCAATTATGAGCTTTGATCATCAGCAAAACATGTGGCACAAACTAGTCTTTCTTGTCAGTGTGATTCATTGAAATCAAACCAGTCACTTAGAAAGTCTTGCTCGGCTTACAGAAAATGTTAATGTATAATAACCACTCAAGAAAGACCATCACTCTGGAGTTTGAGCCAGGAATATTGTGAGTTCTAGGCCAGATGGGGACACGGAGCAAAGAGCTTGGACCCCAGAAGATATTAAAAAATATTTCCTGGGCTGGAGAGATGGCTCAGCGGTTAAGGCACTTGCCTCCAGTGCCTAAGGCCCCCGGTTCAATTCCCCAGGACCCACACAAGGTAGTGGCTCTGGTGTGCTCTCTCTCTCTCTCTCTGTCTCTCTATCACTCTGCTTGAAAATGAATAAATAAAATATTTAAAAAATATTTCCTCCTTGGGACCCCCCTCATTGGGATGAAATGCTTGTCATATAAGCCTGGGTACCTGAATTCATAAGCCCAGACCATATGTAAGAACTTGGAAGCCTTGTAAGGCTTCTGTAATCCCAGCATGCAGCCAGTAGGATGGGAGGCAGAGAGAGAAAGGGACTTCCTGGAAGCCTGTAGACCAGCTAACTTGGCAAACACAGTAGTGAACAATGCACACTGAGAGATAAAGACTCAATCCAGAATGTTGTTCTCTGACCTCCACAGGCACATCATGGAATGCGTGTGCCTGAAAACACACATGCACACACACCAAATTTTTTTTTTGTTACAAAGAAATATACCAAATGTTTAATGGACCCAGGAATGCTTTTCCACAGGAGCCCCTTCCTTAGGTTTCTGCACCTGCACATTTGAAGAGCTCCTTGTTGCAACCAGCTTTGCAGCACAAAGCTTTTTTTCCCTTATTTTAAGATTATTTTTATTAAAGAGTAAGCTCTGCCTTACTGTTTGTCAATTTTGAATTTTTTAAAAATTGTCCATAATGAGTTACATTATTTAATGGGCAAACAATAAGTTGTTATCCCCTGCTCCCCCATGTCCCTTTTCCCCTTCCCCGATCAGCTGGATATCCTCCTCTGTGGGCCCCCCCAAATTTTTTTAACTTCCTCTTTTATGCTGTATAACTTTATAGACTATAAAGTTACCATTGTGAGCTGGGTTTTGATCCTTTTTTTTTTCCAGTGCTAGGGATGGAACTCGGGGCCTTGTACATACTAGACACAAGCACATCCCCTGTCTCAAGCTGGACATCTTAGCAGTTCTGATTTGGAGTTTCTCAGCTCTTAAGCTGTTCTTTGGCATGCATACTAAATTGTTAAAAGTTTAACTTGGACTCATTTTATTTTTGACCTACTAAAAATAAATACATAAATAAATATAACAGTGTCAATATGAATTCGACAACACAATTTTTTATAATACATGTCACTGGTAAATAATATGTAAATAAGACAATAATCATGGTTGATTGAGGCAATTAATTTAACATTTATGTGGGTGACTCCTGCTCAAAAGATGCCTGTTGCCCGCTGGGGGGCCCTTACTGGCTCAGTACCATGTGAGTCCTCTATAAGAACTCAAACTAAAAGAAATAGCTCACTAGAAGGCAGACACAATTCTGAATGCCTGGTGCATCAGAAGTCTTTACGTGATTGCAAGTACTAGGAGGAGCTTGTTATGGCCGTTTTACAGTGGGATGTTAGTAACATGTCAATATCACTTGTTAAATGCTAGAGCCAAGATTTGGACCTGGGCACTCTGGCTCTGGGATCAGTTCTGAAGCACAATTCTAAACTGTTTTTATGATACGAAATAGTTTATGATGTAATACCTAATAAATATCCACCCATTGAAAACTAAATATTCCTTTCAACTTTCTGTCTACTGATGACATCACTATCAGATCCAGAAAGAAAAATGCCTGGTTCACTGTGTCACTTTTCCTAGTAGATATCATCTGGAATATTGTGCCTAGTTCTGGGGGGTGTTTTAAACAGAATATAACATTTTATTGCTCTTCTCTTTCTTCCTTTCCTCTCTTCTTACCCTTCTGGCCTCTCACTTCCTCCCTTCACCCCTCCCTTTCTTTCTAAGCATTTATTACATATGTGCTATGCATCAGGCATCATGCTAAGCTCTGAAAATTCAACAGTAAACAAGGTATGGCTTGCCATCAGAGAGTTTATGTTCTAGTGAGGAGGAGAGAAATACAGCACTACCTTGGTATTATGGGAGATGAATTCCAGAAAATCCTGTGACTATCAATCTTCACATATGCTCAAGTCACTTTTATAAAATTGTGTCATAGCACTTGTATATAACCTATGCACACCCTCCTGCATACTTTAAATCATCTCTAGATTATGTATAACATAATATAATGTGTTATGTAAGTAATTGTCATCCCCTATTGTTTAGAGAATAATAATAGGAAAGCATGTACATGCTCAGTACAGACACTTTTTAAAAAATATTTCAATCTACAGTTCATTGAGTTTGTGGAATGTGGATATGCAGGGCTGACGTGAGCACTGGGCCTGGGGAAATGCAGGGTGCGTTGTTGACTGTCCTCGGGGATAGAGTTGATGTCTTTCAGGAAGCATCACTTGAAGCAGAGAGTTAAGCAGACAGTGGTGGGTGAAGATATAGGAGACTGTATTTCAAGCAGAGAAAATATCTTGAGCACAGTCAAGGATCCAGGACAATGTATGACTTCTTGTAGAAACTGTGAGAAATTATTATTTGCTAGTGTGGTAGTTTGAATGTATAGCCCCATAGACTCAGGTGTCCTATGAAAATTGACACCTTCCACCCCTACCAGGCAGATTCCTGCTAGAGGGGGTCCATCCTGGAATATAACCCTAAGGTGTGTCACTGGGAGTTGATCTGAATTCCAGCCCTCAGGTTAGGAGAGAGCAGTTTGAGCTCTGGGGGTTTGTGCTTGCTTGTGAAGCTGGTTGTTTGCTAGTATCTCTCTTTTTGGATCTATGAAAGGGAGCAGCTTCTTCCACCTTTGATGGAGCTTCCCTGGATCTGTAAACCTGAATTAAACCCATTCCTCCCATAAACTCTCTCTGGCTGGATGTTCGTCCCAACAAGTTGAAAGTGACTGTAACACTGAGGCTTATGTTTTCAAGGGGGAGACTGGAGAGCCATGGTGAGGGAGAAGTTGAGATCAGATTACAAAAGCTTTACATGGAGATCACTAAGGGTTTGTGCTCCATGCTTGGAGCCAGGAGCTGTGGTGGTTTTCAGCAGCATGATCAAGATAATAACTTGGGAAGTATCACTCAGGTCACTCAGGTGACAATCTACAAAGGATGGAGACAGAGAGATCCTGAGAAAGCTCTGCAGTAGCCCAAGACAGTTAGCAGAGGCTTTCACCAGGATGATGCTCTGCAATAAAGGGATATTTAGAAGTACCGTCAGCAGGATTTGGTGAATGACTAGATATGAGCAGTGACCTGCATGTCTTAGGAAACATAAAGGAAATTGACCATATTTAGTCTGGACAGGCAGAATGAAGGGGAGACACAAGAGATGTTTTCAAACATCAATTACAGCATGCCATTTAACAAGGTTTTGTTGCCCCCTTCGTAAAAAAAAAAAATGACCAGCTATAGTGCATTTATTCAAATATCGTGTTGACACTTTATTTCAAAGTAAGTAGAGGTGTTGGTTGCTCATAGTTTAGAGAGAGCTACCACAGGAGGGGGTACATGGGGGTGGAAAGAGGTGAGGTGCTGAGACAAAGGTCAACTGAGTTCCGTTGACCATTGCTGCTGCCAGGCACAGGTGGGTAGAGAGTTCAAGTTTCTTGAACTGAAGGGATGTATGGGCAGAATGAAAGTTTCAAGCAACATTGATATCAGCAAGGTGCACAAAGAGTTTTCTGCGGATTATTCATCAGTTGTTTCAGTGGGTGGGTTTCAAAATGCTAGGTATTTGAGCACATCTGTTTCTAGCTCTACCAGGCAGGGGCTTTCCTGTTGAGACTGCATCTGACATCTCTGGGGTCCCCTGACTGCCAGGAAATATAGTCTCTAAGTGCTTCTGTGGAGTGGCGTTCCCTTCCTCCCAGAAGAGTCCATTTCTCACTGGTACTGTACCATCACTAGGCAGGAAGAAGAATAGCATTATTACCATAGGACCTTTGAGTATTTCCAAATAGTACCATTTGCCTTATCATTCCAGAATTTTCCATCTGATAGCCATTATACATTATAGTCTCCAGATAGCATCTTTGCATCTCTAAATAAAATTGGAATAGGAGTTCACATTTTATCCAGCAAAAGGTACCTCCTCCCTAGGCTCCTTTTTTTAATCAGATAATTTTGTTTTATAATTCAATGTATGACTTCAATTGGGAAAAGTAGTAAAAATCCAGAGGAAAATATGGTATTGACTCGCTTCTAGTTTGACTATCCAACAGTAAAGAGGCAGAGAGTCAATCTGATGATCAGGCTTAAAGCTTGCGTGAGTTCTCACTGTTGGTTACAATTCCTTTTGAAAGCCCTTCTGTGATCCTTATAATAAGAACAAATGGCTACTCAGGACCCTCCCAATGCTGTCAAATTCATTTTACTTATGTCCAAGATTTTACTGAGGTTTGCTAAGTAAATAGAAGCTTATTGCCCCCAGTGCCACCACCCGTCCCCAGGGTTATGCTTTTAAAAGCATTCTCAACAGGAAATACATTTCATTAGTGCTTGGAAAATAAATTGGTGAAGTGACAGATTCTATGATTTGATGGAAGCTCAATTATAATTGTATAACATAATATAGCGAGTGCAGATGAAATCCTATTAAGGTCTGGGAATCCAATATCTCATCTCTATGACTTTTAATTGATCTTTACACATATTGTCATTGCAGCCAAATATCTGAGCTGATTCCAGTACACATAAACAAATGTAAGCACATTAACTCTGTTAATAATTTTAACAAGTAATCTGTATTTCCCATTAGACTGTCTTTCGTTTTGCCTCGGCATAATTAAAGAAATCATCAGTAATAAGCCTAACGTGTTATTTAAAGGATGCGTACATTGAAGTCTGGCTTTTATCATTAATGACAGTGTGATGTAATCTTCATAGCCATCATTAAAAAGTTAGAACTCTCTCTCTCTCTCTCTCTCTCTCTTTCTCTCTGAGAAGCACATGTGCACCATGGTGGGAAGAAGATGATGTAGAAACTACAAACGGCAGGTTGGAAATCTGTGTTGTGATCTTGATGCTATCATTGCTCAGATGGCATCTCTCACCTTTCTATCCTGTCTATTTCACCACCTCCAGTACATTCCGATTTCACTAACTCCCTCCTTTCTTAATAACTGACTGCTAGATAAAGAGAAACTTTTGTGTTTAAGTTAATTTTTGCTTAAGTTTCATACAGATGGACAAGAAATTCATATACTTTGTGTGTGTGTGTGTGTGTGTGTGTATGTGTGTAAGATACAGCTAGGAAATATGTTTATTTTTATTTTTTACTCATTATTTCTGCAACATCAAGCCCAGTGCATGGCATGTGCTTAAGTAATATTTATTGAATAAATGAGAGAATGAATGAATGAATGAATGAATGAATTCTAGTCACTTGGGCAGCTCCTGGAGATGGGCTGACGAGATTGGCTCGGCTCTCCATTATTGTTAGTGTTATTATCTTTAAGAAAGAACACCTTTAATGATGTGACACTGAATGCCTTCTCCCATCCTTAATGAAATGGAAGTGAATCGGAACACACCTCTGCCTCCAAGCCTGTACCACTGAACTTGGCCATTAGACTGAAAGAGGCTGCTGGGAGTCAAAGGCAGGCAGAGACTTCATTTGTTCCTTTCCAGCTCAAAGTGGGAATTATTTGTGTCATACAAATATGACATTTGAGAGTGTTCTTTGATAACATTAAAGCCTAAACCATGCTGTAAACAAAAACAACTTTTAATCCCAGCTATGACTAATCCAGTGCCTTTGTTCATTAGGCAGAACAAACATTCTGATTTACAATCGAGTATCTAAAATTACCATCAAAGCCTGAGATCTTATCTCAGCACACAGAATGGATAAGATTCCTTCCTTTGATAGATGAGCTCCATGCACAGGTGATCTCAGTAAACAGCCTTCTCAAGTGACTTTTAGCAAATGACTGGCTTATTCTGGGTTTATCTGTTTAAATCCATCACTTTTTGAAACCATCTTTGCATATATTAGCATATTCCTGGTTTATTGTCATGGTTCTTTGTTTCTTTGGCGGGAGTACTTTGTCCATCCTGCTCCTCATTTCATCTGATTTCCCTTTGAAGCCATGAGCCCTTTTCTTCTTTGGATGCTCCCTGAAAATAAATAGTATTTCTTTTACATTTTTGAAAAACAACAGCAGAGCTAAGATGGCATATCTTATAGGGGACAAGAGCCTGGGAAAAATTAGTTGGGTTTTCTTTTTTCTTCCTTCACTAAAAATGTTTAGGAGAGAGAAAGGAAATATCTGAGAGTATTATGGATTCCTGAAGTGAACAAAATCAACTTCAAGGTGACACCACCCTCTCCTGGATTCCTGACCTTTTGCTTGGTTGTTCATGTTGGCACAAGCAGGGACATTTGACATATTCCCCAAGACCCTTAATTCCTCTCTGTCTGGCACACTCCCAGAAACATGAAAAAGAGAGAAAGAGAGAAGCTCTCATTTCATCTTGAGCTGCTTAAATATTTATGTTCTAATTTGTTATTGACTTCATGTGAAGTTTTATCAAAATATAGATGGAAAAGTTTAAAGATGGCTCCAGGGAGAGCTCTTAATCCATTTAAAAATAAATTTCTAATGGCCAGATTTTCTGGGCTTAAAATGAAGGTAGGAAAGAAAGTAAAAACTAAACAGGCCCAGCTTATACGCTGACATTTATAGAAGAGGATAAAGAAAATTTGGTAATGAAAATGCAAATCAAATATCATTGTGAATACTCATTTTTGAAAAATATTTCATGGAAGTCTTTACTAGACTTCTATTTTAATTGCTTTTCATCGGCAAAAAAATTAAAAACTTAATTAAAAACCACCCTAGGGTAAACTGATGGGGATGGGTTTATTTTTGCATTTTACCTTCCATTTCATCATCTTCTTAGTACACTCAAGCTCAGAGATGTGTGCAGTGGTGAAATTTCAGGGAACTAAAGGAAAGTTAAATGGAGGCAGACCATACACATGCACACACACACACACACACACACACACACACACACACACACACACACGAGCTCATATACACACAAGTGAGCATGCACATGCACACACACTCACATACACACACATGAGCTTACATATACACATGTGCGCACACACATGCACACACACATTCTTTCTATTCCAGCCATATGTGCATACTTCCTTGATCTTATGCTTAAAGATGCACGAGCATATATTGTTCACACCTCACCATGATTACATACCTGGCATCCTTCTGTCTTCAGACCTTGCAGACTCAATGTAGTTTTGACCAGAGTTTTTATGGCAATGGATTTGGTGTGACAAAGAAGAGCTTTAATTTACTATTGGTTCCTCAGTTCTAACCCCTGGCAAAGTACAGGCATGTACTTGTCTTGTAAAGATGCTTTGTGTATTTTGATTGCTAGAAAATTTTCTTAGTTGTTTAGATGAGAATAGTCTGTATTTTGGCTTCATACCAGGTCCAGTTCACACATAACTCTTATGGGTTCTTAAACGTAATTTAAAAGACTTGGGAGGCAGAGGTAAGAGGATTGTCTTGAGTTCAAGGCCATCCTGAGACTACATAGTGAATTCCAGTTCAGCCTGGGCTAGAATGAGATCCTACCTCGAAAAACCAAAATAAATAAATAAATAAATAAATAGAAGAGAGAAAGAGCAGGAAAGAAATGAAAGAGGGAAAGGTAAGAAAGAAAGCATTTCTGTGTTTTCTGAGTTTTTTTCAAACTTTAGGTGTGTGTGTGCGTGTGTGTGTTTGTGAGTGTGAGTGCATGTGTGTGTGCAGATCCAAGTCTAATCTTGAATATTTATATTATTCCTCACTTTCTGCCTTCTTTGAAACAGGGTCTCTGTTGTTCTTCACTGTATATGCTAGGCTACCTGGCCCACAAGTTTCTGGGAGTTCTGTTTCTGCCACCATCTCTCTGCAGTGCTGGGATTACAGATGTGCACTACTGTGTCCATATTATGGGTGCTCTTGGTATCTGAATTCAGGTGCTCATGGTTTGCAGCAAGCTCTTTACCCACTAAGCCATCTCCAAAACCCATGTCTTCTCAGATTCTTATCTTCTTTCCCAGAAGTGGACATAGCTTCTTGAGGTATGGTCATACCCCTTGCTAAACAGACTTCTCATGAGTGTGCCCACAACTTCATAGCCTCCAGACCCTGACTCAGAGCTGGGCGTGTTTCTGGCAGGAAAAGTATGGCTTCTGTCTTTGATGTCCTACCTTCTGACACATTCTTTTACCAGGTCCTTCTTCCTTGTACGTGTAAATGTCAAGGGTAGTGACAGAGAATAAGACATGGTTCCCAGTGCTGGTGTGGAGACTATTGGGTGAGCAGAGCTTCTAGAGAACCCTGACTTTCCCAATTTTTTTTTTTTTTTCGAGGTAGGGTCTCACTCTAGCCCAGGCTGACCTGGAATTCACTCTGTAGTCTCAGGGTGGCCTTGAACTCACAGCGATCCTCCTACCTCTGCCTCCCGAGTGCTGGGATTAAAGGCGTGCGCCACCACGCCAGGCTTTTCCCAATCTTTTGAGAGATTTAGTGGGGATGACTGTTTGCCTCTTGGGAGAAGAGACTGCTGGGTATTAGAAAGTACTGAGAGGGGACTTTCCAAGCCTCTTGCATCATCCATGTACCACCCATATTTAATACCAAGTTTCATTGCTTCTTAGATCTGCACCAGATATGTGTGTGTGTGTGTGTGTGTGTGTGTGTGCACAGTGGTGTGTGTAGGGGTTCTGGAGTTTGAATTCAGCATCTTGTATGCTGGGTATATTCTCTACCATTGGGCTACATGCCAAGCTCTAAGACTACACCTACATTTCTTATAAGGATGAGCTCATAAATTTTGGAGTGTGAGAAGTCCCAAGGTTTACTATCTGCAATCTGGAGACCCAGGAAGACCACTGGTGCAGCTTGAAGATCCAAGAACTGGAATGCCAGTGGAATAATTGACTAGCCAAATTTGAAGGGCTAAGAACCAGGGGTGCAGAGGGCAGGAGGTCAGTGTATCAGCTCAAGCAGTTGGGTAGAAAGGAGAGGAGAGGAGAAGGGGACAGAAGGTGGGGGAAGGGATGAGCGGAGAGGGTAGGGGAGGAGAGAACAAATCTAACTCCTTCCATCATTTTATCCTATGGACTGGATGGTCCCCATCATACTGGGGATGGCTACCTGCTTTATTCCACCCACTAATTATGCATGCTAATCTTTTCTGGATGCATGCTCACAGGCACACCCACAAATCATGTGCAACCAGCTACCTGGGCATCCCATAACCTAGTTAAGTTGACAATGACATTAGTCATACACAATCTCTGAAGCTGAGCGGCACCTGTTGTGGCCCTGGAGAGACTGAGTGCAGAAGGTCTGGCTCATGTCACTGCCCTTCTCAGAGGTTGTCTCTGATCAATCTGTGGGAAGACAGGTCTGCGTGGTGTGGTGAACATCTCCAGGAAGCACCAAACCCAGAGCACTGCCTGGGGAAGTCTCAGTCTGCCCTGCCAAATGTAGTGCCAGAGTTCAGATGAAACTGTAGCCAGGGAAGATGATAGAGAAGTCGAGGATGCCGAATGGTTACATCAGTGGGGAACATTGGAAATACATTATTTAGCAATATGGGCCAACACATATACCAGTAGCCGAAAGAGTTCGTGAGGTTGCTTCTAGGGAATGGAACTGGGATTGGGGGACGAAGACATGCTCCTTTGTCATTTTAAACCTTTTGTTTCTATTTGATTTTTTTAAA
>PVHP010028881.1:0-14338 GCA_004024765.1 Zapus hudsonius | reverse complement strand
TGCCATGCCTCTAATAATCTCCCCCACCACAGCTCTCACAATCTTTCCGCCCCCTCTTCCACTCAGTTCCCTGAGTCATGGTGGGTGAGTATTAAGGCTGCTTTAATGTTGTGAGCATAGGGGTTTTTGTGTCAAGAATGGTTGGTTTCTGTCTCACTGGCTTATCCTGTGTTGTTTGAATGGTTGTGGTCCCTTGTTCATCCCATCATTCTCTGCGGGGTTCCATATGGATCCTCCATGATATAACTGTGGTGGCTCATCTCTTGCCAGGATCTCAGCATTCTGCCTGTGGTCAGTTGGTAGGGTTATATGGGCCACAGCTCTCTCGCTGAATCCTGAAAAAGATAAACACAATCTCAATCAGATAGTAAAATCAGTATAGGTTAACAAATATATTATTCTGGATTTTTTTTCTCTTTTCTTTCTCTTTCGATGGCACACTGGGAAGGGGGCTCCCATGTAGCCCCTTCCCCTGGCCTCCAGCCTCCAACGCATTTGCCCCGCTCCATTTCTGCTCCTGAGAAAACTATCAGTCCCTCTCTCTTCGCCCAGAGAATCCAGCAACACCAGTAACAGGGATCTCAGTGGCCCCACCCTCCCTTCTGCCTCTACTCATGCCAACCCCATCCCCCTGGGCCCACTGACCCCTGCAGGCTTGCTCCCCTAGCCTGCCCACTACGGTGGCCCCACCCCCTGTACCCGTGACCTCTGGGGGTCAGCTACCCCCCCAAGACTACCAACCCCCACAGCCCCAACCCCTAACCCTGCCCCAGTGCCCACTGCCAACTGCCATCCACCATGACTGCCAACCCCTACAGCCCCATTACCCCATACCTTCCAACCCCAGCAGATATCTCAAAGGCACTCCAACCACCTCAAATGGAATCAAAATGGGCAGACCTCAATGCAAGAATATTATACCAGCTGAGGAAACCACACAAATGACAACAATAATACCACTAAAAAGAGAGAGCAGAGACAGGCCCAGGATGACATGACACTAAAGCCCGATCATACTGGCACAGATCTTAAGGAGAACTTAATGTTAGTCATGCAAGAAAAGATGGACCAACATAATGAAAGGGTACAAAGCCAGCTCATTAGCTTTGCCACCAGGCTTAATATAATAGAGGAGAAGCAAATGGACTGCAGAAGAGACATATCAGAACTAAAGGCAAGCTAGCAAACTGAAGGTATCAAAAACCAGCTTTCCAAATTAACTGAAGACATCTACAAATATAAGAATGACTGTCAGTAAGAAGTAATTAAATCAAACCTTGAAATGAAATCACATCTCAACAGGATGATAAAGCAACCCAAAAAGAAGTTGCAGAAAACAAAAACCATATTGAAGTAATAAGAACATCCCTAGAATCTCTTACCAACAGGATTAATCACTGGGAAACAGAACCTCAGACATGGAAGACAGAACAGAGGAGAATTCGAGGGAAATCAGAACTTTGACAAAATTCAAAAGAGCAAGTGAAGAAGACTCAAGGGAAATTTGGGATACCACAAAAAGACCTAATCTCAGGATCATGGGGATCCCAGAAGGAGAAGAAAACCAAATGAGGGGCATAGAAAATATTTTCAACAGAATTATTCAAGAAAATTTTCCATACTTGGCAAGAGATAGTCCTGTACATCTAAAAGAGATACGGAGGACTCCAAACAAATTAGACCAAAGGAGGAACACCCCAAGATATATCTTAGTTACAATGCCAAGCATTGAGTATAAAGAGAGAGTCCTTAGAGCAATGAGAGAAAGGAAACTCACCTATAAAGGAAAACCCATTAGAATCACCTCAGACTTCTCCATAGAAACTTTAAAAGCCAGAAGAGCTTGGAACAAAGTGATCCTAGGCCTAAAGAAGTACGGATTCCAACTTAGACTACTGTACCCAGCAAAGTTATCCATCATAATAGATGGAGAAATGAAATTATTCCATGAAATTAACCAGCTCTACAATTACTTGAACACAAAGCCAAGCCTTCAGAAGCTATTTCACGAGATATCATATGTAGAGGAGACAAACATCCGACCTCAGAAAAAGAACAGAGAACAAGCAAGGTAACACCAAAGAGATAACAACAGCTCAGATACTAACCTCCATATTCTCTCCAACATAGCAGGGTTTAAAGCAAACCTCACAGTTATAACTTTGAATGTAAATGGGCTCAACTCTCCTATAAAAAGACACAGGATCACATGTTGCATCAGGAAAATGGACCCTTCCATCTGTTGCCTTCAAGAAACACACCTTATTGCTAAAGACAGTAACCTCCTGAGAGTAAAAGGGTGGAAAACAATTTTCCAGGCATGTGGGAATAATAAAAAAGTGGGTGTAGCTACTCTAATATCTAACAAAGTAGACTTTAAACCAACAGCAATAAAAAAGGATGATGATGGCCACTTCCTACTCATCAAGGGAATGATACAACAAGAAGACATCACTATAGTAAATATGTGTGCACCAAAAGCAAGGGCCCCTCAGTTCATTAAGCATAAATTACTCAAAAGCAAAGCAGATATAGGTGCCAACACCATCATAGTAGGAGACTTTAACACTTCACTGTCATCAATAGACAGATCGTCCAAACAAAAGACAAACAGGGAAATAAAGCAGCTAAATAGCACCATAGACAAACTTGGGATGACAGACATTTCTAGAATATTCCATCCCAAGGACACAGATTACACATTTTTCTCAGCACCACATGGAATCTTTTCCAAAATTGATCATGTACTGGGCCATAAATCATCCCTCAACAAATTTAGGATGATCAGTGTAATCCCCTGCATCATATCAAACCACAACACATTAAAGCTAGAAATTAACAATGGGAGAGGATCCAAAAATTTCAACAGGTATTGGCGACTGAACAAGTTGCTCCTGAACAATGAATGGGTCAAACAAGAAATCAAATAGGAAATCCAGAATTTCCTAGAAACGAATGATAATGAGGACACAACCTTTCAGAACTTGTGGGACACAATAAAGGCAGTCCTAAGGAGGAAATTCATTGCACTAAATGCCTTCATAATGAAGACAGAGAGGTCTCAAATCAATGAGCTATCCTCCCACCTAAAGTCATTAGAACAGATGGAAAAATCCAACCCTAGGAGCTCAAGATGCAAGGAAATAATTAAGATCAGAGCAGAGATTGATGACTCAGAAACAAAGAAAACAATTAAAAATAGACAAATCAAAGAGTTGGTTCTTTGAAAAAGTCAATAAAATTGACAAACCCCTGGCCAATTTAATCAAATAAACAACAGAGAAGGCCCAAATTAACAAAATAAAAAATGACAAGGGTGAGATCACAACAGATCCCAAAGAGATTAGAAGTATCATCTGGTCATATTTCCAGAACCTCTACTCCACAAAATTAGAGAACCTGGAAGAAATGGATAAATTCCTGGATACCTACTATCTACCAAAGCTCAGTCCAGAGCAGATAACGATCCTAAACAACCCGATAACAATCACAGAGATTGAATCGGTAATCAAGAACCTACCCAAACGGAAAAGCCCAGGTCCAAATGGTTTCTCAGCCAAATTCTACCAAACCTTCATCATAGAACTGAAACCCCTCTTTTTGAAGCTTGTCAGGGGCATAGAAAAAGAGGGTAGGCTCCCAAACTCCTTCTATGAAGCTACCATAGCCCTAAATTCCCAAACCAGGCAAGGATATAACAAGAAAAGAAAACTACAGACCCATATCCCTGATGCACTTGGAGGCAAAAAAATCCTAAACAAAGTCCTAGCAAACCGAATACAAACCCACATCAAGACTATAATTCACCCAGACCAAGTCGGCTTCATCCAAGGGATGTAGGGATGGTTCAACATACCCAAGTCGATAAATATATTTCACCACACTAACAAACTCAACCACAAAAGCCACATGGTCATCTCAGTTGATGCTGAGAAGGCTTTTTGACAAAATTCAACACCATTTCATGTTCAAAACCCTGGAAAAAATAGGCATAGATGGCCTATACCTCAACATGATAAAGTCAATATACAGATCTCCTAAAGCACAAATCATCCTCAATGGGGAATGACCCAAGGAGTTCCCGCTTAACTCAAGAACAAGACAGGGATGTCCACTCTCACTTCTGCTATTTAACATAGTTCTTGAAGTTCTAGCCCAAGCAATAAGACAGGAGAATAGCATAAAAGGGATAGAAATTGGAAAGGAAGAAGTCAAACTATCCCTCTTTGCAGATGACTTGATCTTATATGTATCAGACCCAAAGAACAGTATCAGTAAACTCCTGAAGGTGGTCAATGCCTTCAGCAGAGTGGCAGGATACAAAATTAACACACAAAAATACAGAAGACAAACATTCGGAAAAAGGCATCAGAAAAACTGTACCTTTCTCTATATCCTCAAATAAAATCAGATACCTGGGAATATCACTAACTAAGGTAGTGAAAGACTTAGATAAGGAAAATACTCAGAGGGAAATAGAGGAGGATGTGAGGAGATGGAAAGACATTCCATGTTCATGGATAGGGAGAATCAATATAGTAAAAATGGCAATCCTGCCAAAAGCAATCTACAGATTCAACGCGATGCCAATAAAAATCCCAACCTCCTTCTTCACAGAAATTGAAAAAATAATCTCAAAATTTATTTGGAAGGGTAAGAGACCTCGAATAGCTAAAACTATTCTGAGCAAAAAAAAAAATTACGCAGGAGGTATCACCATACCTGACTTTATTTATTTTTTTAACTTTTTATTGATAATACCTGACTTTAAAATATACTACAAAGCCATAGTAACTAAAAAAGCATGGTATATTGGTAGAAAAACAGACTGTCTGACCAGTGGAATAGAATTGAAGGCCCTTTAATGCAAGTAAATTCAGCAACTTAGTCTTTGACAAGGGAGCCCAAAATGTATGCTGAGCCAAAGATAGCATCTTCAACAAATGGTGCTGGACAAATTGGATAAACACGTGTAAAAAAATGAAAATAGACCCACTCCTTTCACCATACACAAAGATCAACTCCAAATAGATCAGAGACCTCAATATTAACCATACAACCCTAAACATCCTAGAAGAAAAAATAGGAGGAACCCTACATGAGATGGGAGTAGGGAACAACTTCCTGAGCATATCTCCAGTAGTCCAGGAAGTGCAACAGTCACTTAACCAATGGGACCTGATCAGGCTCAAAAGCTTCTGTACTGATAAAAACACCGTTTTCAGAGTCAAACTGGGAGAAGATTTTCGCCAGCTACAACTCAGACATAGGCCTAATTTCCAGAACCTATAGAGAACTCAAAAAATAATAATAATAAAAACCAAACTGCCCCCTCACAAAATGGGGTACTGATCTCAACAGAGAATTCACAGAGGAGGAAACACAAATGGCCTTTACTCACCTGAGAAAGTGCTCAGCATCCTTAAGCATTAGGGAAATGCAAATCAAAACCACAATGAGATACCACCTTACTCCAGTCAGAATGGCAATCATAAAGAAAACAAACAACAATCGTTGCTGGCGAGGATGCAGGGGAAAAAGCAACCCTCATTCACTGCTGGTGGGATTGCAAACTTGTTCAACCATTATGGAAAGCAGTGTGGAGACTCTTGAACAGAATGCACATAGAACTACCAATAGACCCAGCTATCCCTCTACTAGGCATCTATCCACAAGATGTCACATCTCAATGCAGAAACTTTTGTACAACTATATTTATAGCAGCTCAATTCATAATAGCCAAGAATTGGAATCAACCCAAATGCCCATCCATGGAGGAATGGACAGCAAAACTGTGGTATATTTACATAATGGAATTTTACTCAGCTGAAAGGAAAAATGACATATAGAAATTTAGGAAAAATGGTCTGACTTCGAGCAGATCTTACTAAGTGAACACTCAAAAGAACAGAGAATCGAATGTCGCATACTCTTCCTCATATGTGGTCCTTAACCAGGATAACCGTAAACTCTATACAGACTAGTAGAAAGAAGTGAGAGTTTATGAATGAGGGGTAAGGGATGGGGGGAGGGGAATGGCTCAAGCATGAGGCTAAACCAAATTAGGTTCAAAAACAAAATCCTCACAAGCATACTGTTACCTATTGTGCAAGTAGTGGGTGTTCACTGGCAAGACGGGCCATGAGTAGTAGGGGAGAGAGTCTAAGCCTGTGAATAATTGATCAGTCTGACAACCCCTGGTCCCAGCCACCGGTCCCTTCCCTCACTGAGCTGTTGACCAAAGTGACCCATGAGGTTCCAACAACAAGACAGAATTCTGTCAAAGCTCTTGAGTGCCCTCCCCAGGCCTGAGGCCAAACCCTGTTGCTGAAGAAACCACAGAATGCCATCGATCAGGTCCAAGACTCCAAGGTCTGGAATGGTAACCAGCCCCCAGAAGGCAGTTAGTGTAGTGCTGGAAGGCACTGCACAAGCTGCCATGGGAAGCTGATCACAACAAGCTCACAACATGAAAGCAGCCTTAATACCCACCCACCACAACTCAGGGAACTGAGAGGAAGAGGGGGCGGAAAGACTGTGAGAGCCGTGGTGGGGGAGATTATCTAGAGGCATAGCACCCCTCAGTAACAACATACTAGGGCCAGGAGAACCTGGCTGAATACTAGGCTATCCATGGTCCCCTGCCACAAGGACTGATCCAGATGGTCCACGGAGGAGGATATCCAGCTGATTGGGGATAGGGAGGGGAGGCATTGGGGAATTGGGGATATCAACTCATTGTAAAAAATAATAAATAATAAAAAAATAAATAAAGCACAATTATATGCTTTCATCTATTACTGTGACTGGAACACAGTGAAAAATTTATTAAACATTTTACAATGATCTTAAAAGAGCAATGAATAAAAAGATTAAATGTGAAAAAAGAAGAATCAAGGAAGCATATTGAAACATGAAGCAATGAAGAAGGAGAAATGATCAGCTGGAGGGGTTTCAAGAGTCACGTGACTGTTGAAGTAGCATTCAAGGTAGAGAGAATAAACAGGAAAGATGAAAGTTGGTGACAGTGAGTCGGTGGTGTCAGGGCTGGAGTGTAGTGAATAAGGAAAAAACAAGGTTTTGGGTGAGCAGCGTGAGCTAGGATGGAAGCAAGTCCACTAGAGTTTGGACAGTGAGGGAAAAGCATTTTCTACATGCATGTTGAAATTGCCAGGAGTATAAATACAGAAACTATGGAACGCTTGAGAGAGAATCAGCAACTGGTCTTTCCAAAACTGAGGGGTGAAGTGACAACTCTGGGGCCAGTGGGTAACCTCAATGTCATTAGCCATGACAGATAGTAGCAGTAGAATTAGTAAAAAGTTCAAAACCAAGAAAAAACCCCCACACACACACATTGGCCCAGAGTCAGTGAAACACTACTAGTGTGAATCACATAAAGCCTTGAGTTCTTTTTACCTGAAAGATAGCACACTTACAAAAAAGATTTACTAACATATGAAAACTGGGAGATATGTCATAAAAGCTCACGTTTCTGCCTTCTCTTGAGAAATAGGCAGTTTTGTCCATATGAGGCTCAAACTGTCCCCAGGCAAAATGAGCCACAATGACTGTATCCCATAGTTACTATAGGGATGCAGTACTGAAGGGCTGGATCTCTGGATAACTGGAATTCAATTCTTAATTATCCCCTCCCCCCACTTATATTTCAAGACCATAATTGCTAGTTTAAGGTCTTTTAAAATACATTTACTGTGAAATATTTCAAATACAGATGATTACTGAGCTTAATATATGAATATATTTATCCCTATTGCACTACATTTTAATATGTATTTATATTTTGGAATGAAATATTGTACAGTTGAAGTCTTCCCACCATATTCTCACAAATATTTATTATTATTATTATTATTATTATTATTATTATTATTATTATTCCTCAGGGCTGACCATCATGACAAAGTTGGTATTTTTCAAAAATTCTTGTAGGGTTTTATTTAAAAGGAAATGAATTCTAAAACTTATGGAGAATTTTGACATTTAGCAGTTTGGGTCTGCTACGTTATTCCCAACATTGTCATTTTTACACTCATGGAGAACTTTTGTTTATTCTTCTTAACATGTGTGAACTTTTAACATGAAAAGAAAAATGCATATGGAATCTTACAGACTAAATCACTGGGGGGAGGGGAGAAACAAAAACCTGAATGTCCTAAATATGCCTTCTATGTGAAGCCCTAAGTTGAATCTAAGCTTAATTGAACAGAGATAATGGTTTCAGTAACAGGAATCAAATCCCATTTTTTGAAGAGTAACAATGGAGGAGATAATTCTAGGCAGGATCAGCTTTTTGGGTTGCATCCTGTGAGTCAAACAACACATAGCTCATAGGATCCCATGCTTTGTTAATTCTCTTCCATTGCTGCCCTGAAATTGTGAACACGAGACCTGCATTTTTATTCTGCCCTTGCCTTGCCAGCCAAGCAGCTGGTTCTGGTCCCTTGAGTAGCTGTCCAACCTGCTTTGTTCTCAGGAAGATGCTCTTTCCACTTAATTCTTGGTCCTAACATTGGACACAGACATCTTGTCTTGGTTCCCCAAAGCACAGCTAAACACGAGGAATGTCTGAGTTGGATTTTTTTAAAAAATATTTTATTTATTCATTTTCAAGCAGAGAGATACAGAGAGAGAGAGAGAGAGAGAGAGAGAGAGAGAGAGAGAGAGAGAGAGAATGAACACCAGGGCCACCACCTTGTGGGTCTGGCTTATGTGGGTACTGGGGAATTGAACCCCAGGCCTTAGGCACTGGAGGCAAGTGCCTTAACCGCTGAGCCATCTCTCCAGCCCATGAGTTGGATTTTTTTAAGGTATTTTAAAAGGTAAACTAATATGGAAACACCAATACGTGCTTTGCTAAGTACATAGAACTTCTTTTTAGACCCTGTGATAGAGATGGATTATCCCCATTTTACTGATAGACCGGGAACCCAAGAATTCAAGTGTTAAAAAAAAAGTAATCAGAGATCAGATTAGAATTTGAGCTAAATTCTGTCTGATTTCAGAATCCATGAATGGAAAATTATTTTTGTTTTCCTCTAATCTAGGAAAGCCATGGAAAACAGGTATATAAAAAGGAATTTTAAAGCAACTGGCTATACTTTAAGTCATACTAATCATGAATATGATATTTTCCCATAGGGTTTAGAGATAGTCTAAATAAGACTGAGGAAAACCTTTTGTTTCCTGACGTATACAGAACTGTAGTCAAGAATGGCTGTTTAATTGTTTTGAACGTGATTTCCACATCTGGAGTTTCCTACTTTCTCCTTGTATATGAACACACTGCATCCAAGTATATTAACTGGTTTTCTAACATCGAAAACCTTGAATAATATAGATATTATCAATTCAGATAATAGATATCATATATTCACATTCTTACATATGACTAGATTTGGTTTGGGGATCTCTATTACGTCTTTGTTGTTTATTGAACAGTTTCTCATTTTATGTGTGTAATACCCTTTCTTCTCTATTCAGAATGTTTGCTTTGTGTAATTTGAACCCCTCTGCCTTTTAACTCTATGTTTTAACTATGATCCCTTTTGACATGCAGTTCCTTCAAATATTACTCTAGCTGAAACTACCAGCTTTGATGTCTTTTCCTTTTTTATTTTCAGCTTTATGTCTTTTCTGTTTTCCATGTCTGTCATCTCTTGACTTTCCTTAACATAGACTCTGTTCTACTGCCTCTATTTGATTCTACTAACCTATTTGATTCTGCTGTGGTTTGGATAAACGTCCCCAAAGGTCTTCATGTTAAAGGCAAGGCCCCCAGGGTGATACTTTTTGGAGGTGTTGGAACCTTTAGGAGGGGGCACCTAGTGGAAGATCCTTAGGCTGCAGGAAATGTGGGACTCTGGCCTCTTTTCCTCTTTGGCTTCCTGGCTGCAATGCAAGCAGTTTTGGTCTGCTAACATTATTCCCAACATGGTCATCCATCCCTCACCCGACCTGGCTTCTCGAATAAGTTGTTTGTGTCAGTTACTTATAATGGCGCAAACTGAAATGATACAGTCTCCACACAAAAACTACTCTGCCTTAATTTAGCATGGCTTGAAATAAAATTCTACTATCTTTTTAAAGATTACCTTAGCTTACGTTATCAGGTTTTGAAAACTGTCTTGCTTATTCATGAACTTGTTCCTCAATATAAAATTCTAACAAGTGTCACGCTTAGGCCCGGTTGTTTTCCTTTGAGGGCCATGAGAAAAAATACCTGCTACAAATATCTCTTCTTAGGGGGTGGAAAGATTGTAAGAGCCATGGTGGGGAAGAATATTGAGTCATTGCCCCCACAGCAACAATACACAAAGAAACAAAAACTGTCTACCTCTTGTGCAATTCATAACCCCCTACCCCACAGACTGATCCAGAATGCCCCCCAAGGAGGGCCCCTAGTGGGTTGGGGACAGGGAGGATAGAAATGAGGGTACCACTATAAGATTTGCTCATACAATGTATCTAATTATTGATGATAAATATGTTAAAAGTATCTCTTCTTGGCTTAAAAGTGGCTATCTGTGCCCCAAGGGGGCTTCCAGTCACCCATCCTTATCTATGTCAAAATTTTCCTTTCTTATAATGACACTAGTCATATTGGATTAAGACTCAAAGGACCTCATTTTAACTGTAGCCCTTGCTTCAAATACATTTACATTCTGATGTACCAGGTGTTTGAACTCAATATACAATTTTAAGGGATATGCAATATAGCCTAGTACCTCAAGTTACATGGAAATTTTTGTTAAGATATTTTTGACTTTATTTGAATTTATAGCATGATTTGCAAGAGAACTGGTAACCTATGAGTCTTTGCATTTGTGAGTATTTATTTATATTTTCTTTAAAGTCTTTCAATAAAAATTATAATTTGTCATGAAAGTTTTATATATATATAAATACAGTTAACTTTATTTCTAAATTTCTCATTTTAAGTAGACATACTAAGGATATCTTTTAAACATATATATCTTAGTCACTTCTGGTTTGAAATTTGTGTATGGACACGTGAATGTACATGTAGGTATTATGTGTATGTGTCTATATGTGTTTTTTCCCCCATTTTCTAAACCTTTTATCCTGTGAAGCTGTAAAGATCACTGTGTAATTTTAGGTACTTGAGATAACACCTCAGTTGCTTGTCTCTCCTTTTCTATAGTTTATATTTAAAATGTCTCTGCCACTTTCTAAACCAAAAGAATAAATTTCATGACTCAATTTGCAAGGTAGACTTTTCCACTTGCAAGCAATCATAGAGTCTTGGAGTGAATCATTTTTCTATCAAAACCATCTCTGGATAAAAACTAAGGAGGGAAGGAGGCAGATGCTGATTGGCCAGGAAATGTAACACAGCCAAAGGCTTCCTAGGTCACTCCAGCAGGACTCCAAGGAAAGACACTCCAGCAGAATTCTGCACTTCTCCATGGGAGGCCTCTGAAGCCTCTGTGACATGATCCCAGCAGGACTCTGGAAGTAGAAAGGTGATGTTTTCTTAGACAATGCTAACTTTCTTGGATGCTCACTGTATCCCAGCATGTGGGTGTTCTAAGCATCTCTCAATCCCTGCCCTATGAAGAAGGCACTGTTATCTCTTTTTTGGTTTTGTTTTTCGAGGTAGGGTCTCAATCGAACGCAGGCTGGCCTGGATTTCACTATGTAGTCTCAAGTGTCCTTGAACTCATGGCACTCCTCCTACCTCTGCCTCCTGAGTGCTGGGATTAAAGGTGGGCTCCATCCCACCCAGTTGTTATCTCTAATTTACTTCTGGAGAAACTGAGGCCCAGAAAGAAGCACAGCTACTTTGAGAAGTTGGCTGGCTTTAAACACTGGACCGTATTTCCTCTACTTGAAGCTGCTGGAGAATGTGTCTGGTTATCTTTGGAAGGAACCAGAGTCTGCAGAAGGCTGTGCAGGTGTATCTTTGGAACCTGCTGACTGAAAGGATGTTCTGAATCATACGTGGCAGCTCCATGGCCTCTCGTGTCTCTTGCTAGTTCTCTGGCAACGAGCCAACTCATCTGCTCACTCGGCCCTAGACTCAGATCTTAAAAAGGTCTTCTGTTCTAAGAGAGGGGGCTTATCAATGCTTACAGCAAAATAGCAGAGAACAGTGTTTGTCACTGAACATGGCTCCTCTTCCACTCCTGTCACAATCTACATTCAGGGTCATTCCGGGTCCACTTGTTAGTGGGAAGCAATTGCTCTCCTCTCTGCCAATTCACAGCTATAAGGAACAGCCTAATTGGTCTGGAAAGATGGCTCAGCATTGAAATACGCTTCTTGGGTAAGCATGGAGCCCAGAAACAGCTGGAGTTAAATTCTTATAGAAGCCATGTGAATAGCTGTGGCCATAGAGGGCTGGAACCCTAGTCCTGTGGGCAGTGGTCCCAAGCTCCAGACTAAGGAAGAAATCCCATCTCAAGGAAAAACAGGTCGATGAGCAGTGGAGGGGGACACCCTAAATTCTCTTCTGGCCTCTGTAGGTGTACACACAGGAACCACATCAGCACCTACATGTTCACCCATACTGCTTGCCATGTATATCATGCAGATGCAAAAAAAAAGAAGAAAAAAGAAATAGCCTAATTATCCCATCTTTTCCATATCTCAGAGTATAAGCAGTTTCTAGACACACTGAGAAACAATCTTTTTTAAAAATTATTTATTTGAGAGCAGAGAGAAAAAGCGAAAAGCTAAAAAATCAAATTGAAAGAGAGAAAGGAGACAAGGAGAGGGGGAGAGAGAGCATAAGAGAGAGAGAGAGAGAGAGAGAGAGAGAGAGAGAGAGAGAGAGAGAGAGAGAGAGAGAGAGAGAGAGAGAGCGCACCAGGGCCTCTTGCCACTTCAAGCAAACTCCAGATGAATGAGCCAATTTGGGCATTTTGCTTTTTACATGGGTCGGGAAGTGAACCCGGCAGCAGGCTTTGCTAGCAAATGCCTTCAACTGCTGAGCTATCTCCCTAGCCCCTGAAAAGCAATTTTAGTCAGAAAAAAAAAATGTTCTTCAAATTTCTCCAGGCCACTATTCCACACCAAACAAGGATGGTTTCCTCCAAATTTTTATCTTGTCTTTTTTGTATGTGTGTGTTTGTACGTGTTGGGTGCTCACATTGTGTGAGTAGGTCAATGTTGGGTCTCTTTCTCAGTTGCTCTCTACCTTTCTTTCAATGTCGGGTCTCTTTTTTTGAACCCAGAGCTTATGGAATAATATTAAAAAAAAAAAAAAGCTAGACTAGCTAGCCAAGAAGCCTGTGGGGTTTCCATTCTCTGCCTCCCCATTGCTGGAATTACAGGCACCGTGCAGAAGGACTCACTCAGGTCCTTAAGCTTGCTTGGCATATGCCCTTTACCCATAATGGCCCCAGCCCCAGAATTTTATCTCGACCCTCACTTTTACTCCTGACAGCACTCTGTTAATCACCTCATAGTATTTCCCTAAATATTTTTCTGTTTAACTTTTAAAATTAGTATACAATGCAATAGTTTGCATTATGACATTTCATACACAATTGGTTTTGGTCAGTTCTTTCTCTTCTTCTGTCCCTCCCTTTTCCTTTCCACTCAAATATTTTCTGGAAACTTTCTTAATCTTTCCTTGATTTTCTTCTTTGTAAGATTATGATCATAATTATTTTATTAGCAACAAAGCTATTTGTTAATATCTTATCCAAATACTCAACGTTCAAAACTAAATCTGAAAACTTAAAAAATGAAAACTTTTTGAATTAGCAATAAAGCACATTTGACTACTAAAACTGTACATAATTGATATATCTCTATCCTGTCAAAAATCATAAACCTTTATAAATTCAGATCATGTTAAGCATATTAATATTTGTTTGTATCGAGTCTCTAAATAGAAAAGATAATGTCTTTAAAAGTTAGTATAAAAATCCATGGATGAAAATTAATTTTTGTTAGTATAAATGAAGGATCAGCATCAATTCTATTTCTTTTTAAAATTTTTTTTTTTACTTTATTGTCCATAATGAGTTACAACATTTAGTGGGCAAACAATGAGTTGTTATCCCCAATTCCCCACTGCCCTCCCCTCCCCTCTCCACTGGAAAACCTCCTCCGTGGGTCGTCTGGATCAGTCCTTGTGACAGGGGACCATGAATAGCCTAGTATTCAGACAGGTTCTCCTGGCCATGCCTCTGGATAATCTCCCCCACCACGGCTCTTACAATCTTTCCGCCCCCTCTTCCGCATAGTTCCCTGAGTCGTGGTGGATGAGTATTAAGGCTGCTTTAAGGTTGTGAGCTTAGGGGTCTTTGTGTCGAAATCATTGGTTTCTGTCTCACTGGCTTAT
>PVHP010028880.1:0-22702 GCA_004024765.1 Zapus hudsonius | reverse complement strand
TTGTTGAGACTGAGAAATGTCTAGACTAATGTTCATGAGATCTGGAGAATCTGTGTGACACACCTGTCAGAGAGTATTGAAAAATGGGTTTTCCCTACCTGTCAAGGAGATACATTTACTACCAAGGTGGGGATCCAGCAGGTTCCTCTTCAACCAGCTCTGTGAGCCCACAGGTACCAACCCAGGTTTAGCCCCTACTCCAGCTGTGGCAAACTTGAGCTTCCCACAAAAATCCTGACAGTCAGGCTCAGAGGTGGAGTTAGGGTTTGTATTAGTCAGTGTTCACTAGAAAAACAGAATCAATAGAATAGATGGATACAAGACAGATGGACGGATGGATGGATGAAAAGATGCATTATGGAAATTGAATAAAATGATTATGTAAGAAGACACATCCCACAATCAGGTAACAAAACCCACAGTCTGGAAGCTACAGATCCAAGGAACTCTTCTGCCCCATTGCAGAAGGAGATGTCTTAGCTCAAGAAGAAAGGAGGAATTTGGTCTTTCCTTTCTGTTCTGTCTAGAGCCTGGGGGAGTGTGTGATGTCCTCCCATGCTAGGATGGTGGATCTTCTTTACTTGGCCCACTGATTCCAATACTATTCTCTTCTGGAAATAACATTATGAGAACAACTATTGATTATGCTTACCAGACATCGGGATATCCTTAACCTGGTGAAATTGACACACAAACAATCTATATTGGTGAGAACTATGGGGATAGGGTCTGTGCAAAGAGAAGGAGGTAAAGTTTCCAATGTGTGGATAGTTCCACACTGGCTGGGAGTGTGATGGATGTGACCCCACATTTCTGGTTTCTATGGCTGAACAGTGGTGACACTCAACCTTAAGCCTCAGTTTCCTTGTGTAGGTACATTTTATTGCAACAATTTCTTACATACGTCCAAATGCTAGTTTTAAACCACATAAGTCAAAGACCTCACAAAAATATATTTCATTGTTTCCTCAAGGGATAATTTGAGAAATATTCAAGACTTGTATCTCTCAGCGTCCTGAGATTCTTCGACAAACCAGTGGACTCAGCTAGTGTGAAAAATGTGAGCAATTCTTGCACCAGATTATTGTGAGACATGAAAATACAAATGCAGCTTTATACAAATTCCAAAGTCAGCAAACATGTGCATTAATTCAGTAAATGTTTCTCTCAAGAAAATGCCTTGTGTTTGAGACATATTGAAAGAGAACTCTTCCTACAATATAGAAGAGCAAAATTGTTGCTGTTTTCTTCCCTGATCCCCCACCCCAGGCTGCATCTCTGGCTTGTGTGTTCTCTACTATCACAGTTCTGAAATATAGAGTCAGAGGGTTGCAGTCCCAGTACAGAGGAAGAGAGAAAGAAAGCAAGAAAAAAAGAGAGAGGGGAGAAGGAAGGGAGGGAGGGAGGAAGGAAGGAAGGAAGGAAGGAAGGAAGGAAGGGAAGAAATGATATATTTCCCACCATATGTAACAGCTCACAAACCATATATTGTTCCCAAAAAGAGTTCTAAAATGTGTGAAGTCATTCAAAGGTGCTTAAACCTGTAGCATGATACATGAATATTAAAATGCTCATTTATGTGGCATTAAATCTCCAATGCCTTATAAAGAAGTGGCATCGAATAGCCATTAATACAATCTAAATCTTTGGCCTGACTACAAACTTTGGTGTCTACTGACCTTGACATAAGTCATCTAATAGTTCTGAAGTTGTGATACTGACTGTCAATGCATCTTTCATGAAACACTCTCGGCTTTATATTTTCAAATGGACCATGGTCTAGTCACCTTAACATCTCAAAGCATCATCAAAGATGATAGTATCTCTCAAAAAAGTGATCAGAACCTGAGGAATGACACCTTATTTTGTCATCTGGTCTCCAGATGCACATATGTGCATACACATATGAGTTAAAGAATCAAGTATGTAAGCATGAACATACACAAAATTATAAGAACTATTCATTGAAAAATAAAAAATATTAGGAGAGAATTATGAAAGGGTAAAAATTGTAGTTATATCATGTTGATGTACTAAAAAGCTCAATATTATAAACCTAATAATATTCCCAAATTTAACTATAGATGGATGTGACTTAAATATTAAATCTCCAACAAATTCTGAATGTATTGAATTCACAAAACAATTTCTAAGATTTATATACAAATATACAAGAAAAACTTAAGTAAAATACTCCTGTAGCTTCATGTTGAAGAAGGTTGTAGTCCAAATATCAAAATTAATTAATTAATTAATTAATAAAACTAAGAACAATTTGTCTTAAAGATAGAGTAATACTTAGTGGAGTGGAATGCAGTATGTTAACATTGAGATCTTCTCTTATAAATGGGTATCATTAAGATCAGAATAAAATGGAGAAATAGACCTACACACCTGCAGTCAACTGATTGTGTCAAATATGTCAAGATATTCAATGGAAAAAGGAAAACGTTTTTAGTTAATGGTTTTAAAAAAAAGTTGCTTATCCCACCACTCTCTTCGGGGGTTTCATGTGGATCCTCCATGGTAGGTCTGGTGTGGCTCATCTCTTGCCTGGATGTCAGTTATTGGCCTGCAGCTAGTTGGTTGGGTTGGAAAAGCCACAGCTCTCTCGCTGCCTTCTGAAAAATACAAACAGAATCTCCATCGGAGAGTGAGATCAGCATAGGTTAACTTAGATACACATTTCTGAATTAGCTAGATTCTATTGTGAGTAGCCTCTTTGTAAGTCACTTGTAAAGTGCATTTCTCTTTGGGGGCCTAAGATTCTGGTTCCTGGTGCATTTCACCCTTAGTCCCCAGTCCCAGTCAAGGGCTCCCCATCACTGAGTGGATTACTTGGCCGAATTAAAAGCTGTTTATTGCCTCCACCAGGCTTTGGCACTCCATTGTACAAGTGCTTGTTTCATGGTTTGCTGTTCTCTCCCAGATGGCAATGTGTGCATCCTACTCCTGGTGGCAGACTGTGTTTCATGTCAGTGGTCTCTGTTTACTCCAGCTGCCGTTGACCAGCTTCCCCTGGCAGCTTATGCAGTGCCTTCCAGCTCTGCACTAACATTTGTGGGATGGTTACCGTTCTGGACCTCACAGGGTCTCTCAATGCTGATACATGGCTTTCTGCCAATCAGTCAATCCTGGATAAACCAGTGAGACAGACACCAATGATCTTCAACACAACTTAAAGCAGAAGTACAGAGGCACCTTAGACCTCAACAATAAAGCAGCCTTAATACTAACCCACCATGACTCTGGGAACTGAGCAGAAGAGGGGATGGAAAGATTATAAGAGCCATGGTGGAGGAGAATATCCAGAGACATGGCCCCCCTCAGTAACAACATACAAAGTGGGTGGAACCAGGTGGACTCCTAGAGTATCCATAACCCCCAACCCTATAGACTGATCCAGTTTTCCCATGGAGGAGGATACCCAGCTGACTGGAGACAGGGTAGAGGAAAATCAGGGAATTGGGGACACCAACATGTTATTTGCTCATTCAGTGTATCTAATTATGGATAATAAAGATAAAATTTTTTAAATGTTGCTAGATTTGGGGGAGGACTATCTTTGACTCATGTCTCCTACCAAAAATAAAAAAATAAAAAATAAACCTTAAAAATCCCAAAGATATATTACAAATTTAAATACAAACCTAAAACTAAGTGGTGATGGTGGTATGCGCCTTGATATGAATGCCAGTTATAGTATTTTGTGTGTTTTCAAGTTATACACCACACTTTTATCTATATATGTATGTATGTATGTACATATGTATGTGTATTTTATTCTATACAAATCTTTATGTATATGTGTATATACATATTTACACACACACCCATCACAGTTCTGAAGGTTCGAGGGTATTGATCTGACTCTAACACAAAACTCTATGGCAGATGGCCTCACAATGGTGGTAGAGGGAGAGATGGCATGATAAGGTAGGAAGAAAGAGAGAGGGAGGGAATAGAGAGGGAGAGAGAGAGAGAGAGAGAGAGAGAGAGAGAGAGAGAGAGAGAGAGAGAGAGAGCATGGGCTCCTTACTGGTAGCTACACTTCTGAAGAAAATGTCTCTCCCTCTCCCAAGGGACCATTTTAACTCCCTACAAACACTCATTGAGGAGTAGGGCAGCCTGAGCTTGTCCTCATCAGCTACCTTTAAAATGTGTCTATTTATCAAATTATCTGGTAAAACTGGAAGAATATTTCAGTTTGTTGTTTTGTAAAAAGAAAGGGAAAAGATGACTTTGAACTAACTAGAAAAGAGCAAAGATGTTTTTCCCCAAATTTATACAGACTTTATAATGTTTACTGAAAATATGATTAATGTTTGAAAAGATTTATCTAGTATAAAAATAGTTTTAAAGTTGTAAAAAATGTTTTAAATAAATAAGAGGCTCTGAGCACCATCTAGCATTTACAACATTGTTAAGTTCTGATTGAAGTGTCATTCTAGCATTGCTTCTAAAATTTCCTGCATAAACTAGTGCCCTTATATGTCTGTAGAATCAGTTTCTCCATTGCAAACAGTATGTCTTCTCAGCTCTAAACAAAGACAAGCCCTTTGAACAAAGGATTAGTATTGATGCCTCTTCAAAACATGGAAAAATTCATTTCTCATTTACAATTCCATTGTGTAAAATACTTCACATTTGAACCAACGAAAATAGTGACCAAATTTCCATAAAGAAAAGGAACATTTTGTTGTTTGATTTTTCCATCTATATCTTGAAACCTTTTCTATGTAGATAAATTAACGTGTATTTTTAATTGAATAATTTTAACTGAACATATGCAGAAGACATGAATAATATCTTATTTTTTTTTCTCAGACTCAATACTGTCATATGCTTTGAACTGTAAGTTTTTTCATTTGCCGCTGTTTGGTATACCTAAGATTCTAAAGTGCTGGCTTTCTCAAACATAGCCATTAGGATAGTTGTTACATATTTAATTTCATGCTCCACTCAGCATAAAGCAGTTGTGGGACTATAGACCAAAGCAAATTAAGTGGCTTCTTAGATAATTTCCTGCTTAATTGAAAGCAGGTAGCTTTTTAAAAGTAATAATTGGCTTTGTTTCAAATGATAGCAAGGTTATTTTAATATATATATATATATATATATATATATATATATATATATATATATATGATTATAGGATAACTTTCTACTTAGTCCAAACATAGTAGGTTTGAATCTCCCACTGAGTCTGAGGGACACGAATATGATTTGTGCTGGATGTAGATGAATGGAAACACTCCAATGGGGGGGACCCCAGGTTAAGCAAGAAAGGGTGCAGCTTGGTTACTGAGTAGGCATGCGCACACAGGCACGCACACATAAAAAGACAGACAAGTATGGATGCATGAGTACATACATACATACATACATACATACATACATACATACATACATACAAATGTATGTATATTGCTGTAACTAAACACCTGACAAGAATAATTTAAGGAAGGAAAGGTTTGTTTTGGCTCCTAGTTTGAGGTAAGTCTATATTGGTGAGGCAGTTGGTCACAAGCGCATCTGTGATCAGGAAGCACTAAGAGATGAATGCAGGTGCTCAGCTTTCCTTTTGAATTCAGCTGGGAACCCATCCCATGCAACAGTACTGCCCACATTCAGCATATATGGGATACAGTTGGCTGACATAGTCCCTGGGGTGGGCTTAGCCAACCAGTCATCCCAGCTTCTCTTCGCTGACTGGTCCACTGCCCTATGAGACAACACATGTTCCGTTTGTCATGTCTCTCCCACCATGATGGAGAATGATCTCTCTGAAAGGCCTTTCCTCCTCAGTTAAACTTTTCTGGAGATAGGAACGCCTTCACCAATATACCCAGATACATGTCCCCTGGGTGATTCTAAATCACCATCATCCCCCATTCTAAACGAACCATATCCCTCATCACCATATCTGCTGATTCTCCATTCTTAGAGTCACCAAATTACAAATGGAAAATATTTGAAAGAAAAATAATCACATCCATACTTAATATATTTGGGCATTTTTCTTATCATTATCCCCTAACTAGTATAGTACAGCAACTACTGCATAGGATTCATATTGTATTTGATCTTATAAATCATCTACAGACAACATAAAATATACCAGACTATGGCCAGAGGTGAGATGCAAATACCATACCAATGAGCTAAAGAACCTGTGCAGCCTTAGATTTGAGTACTTGGAGTGTTGTGATAGTTCTTTATCTCTGTGTGTTTACATGCATTGATCATCAATAGATACAGAAGATTAGACTTGATTTCTACCATTCTGCATTACATGTGGTCTGAGGATAGCAAGTGGTCAAGCAAGACGTTCATAGTTCCAGTTCACATCTTCAGACAGGTCTTCTGTATTTAAAGTGTGCAGACCATTTGTTGTGATTATCAACCTAGGAATATGAAGATACATATATACTCATATATTAATAGATAGATATGTGAATAATTGCATACCAATAACAAAACAAATGAATTTGAATTAGCATAGATGTCATATAAGGGAATGACCCTGGAATTCTATTTTGTCAGACACTTTAAAACAAATTAGAGCTGCTGAGAAGCTTTTAAATTACAGAAAAGAGAATGCTTTAGTTTTAAAAAATATTTATTTATATTTATTTGCAAGCAGAGAGAGAGATAGAGAGAAGAGAGAATGGACACACCAGGGCTTCTAGCCATTGCAAACGAATTCCAGATACATGTGCCTCTGTGCATCTGGCTATACATGGGTGCTGGGGAATTGAACCTAAGACATTAGGCTGTGCAGGCATGTGCCTTAACCATAGCTCCAGCCATGAAAATACTTTCTTGTTGCCTGGAATTAAAACAGCAGGGACAGACAAAGAGAAAAAAAATTAAAACTACGAAGGAAATATATATATATATATATATATATATATGAATTTTTATATTTATCAATTGCCATGGTAATTTCTGAATCTGATAACCCTGAGCATCAACACCCTACAGCTATGAAATATGTGTGAAGAGATGTGCTTTTAGTCTATTAAAATTCTGACTTGCCTGTAGTCTTTTAGACTCCGGATTCTTCTGATTCTATTGTCTGTGTGCTTTGGATCACTGCTGTCAATCAGGCTGCACTTAGAACAC
Source organism: Zapus hudsonius (assembly GCA_004024765.1). Classification (NCBI taxonomy): domain Eukaryota; kingdom Metazoa; phylum Chordata; class Mammalia; order Rodentia; family Dipodidae; genus Zapus; species Zapus hudsonius. Next base: position 15,574 of record PVHP010028880.1, on the reverse strand, counting down.
TATGCCATTACAGTGCAATGCATTAGAAATCAGATTTTCTTTTTTAATACTTGTAACCATCCCATAGTGATAAATGCTTGGTTTCCATTTGTGTGTGTGTGTGTATGTTGCATTCTCAAGCATGTTTCCCAGTCACTTTTAATAGGAAGAAGGAAGACAGGGATAAAGGAAGGCGTAGAGGAGAGGGAAGGAGGGAGGGATGAGGTTGCTATCAAAAGAGCTATGAAAGATTCTCATCATTGTGTTGGAGATGTTTACCATCTATTCTATTCCAAGTATTTCACCTTCAGGGAAGAAGAGTAAGACCTACTTGAGTTGGACAGGTAACACTACGTGTTTTGTAATTGGAAGAAATAAAGTTAAAAGAACAGAAATGCTATAGGAAGGAATGTTCTAGAAAGAATATGAAACAAAAAAATTCAAACACTGTCAATAACTGGTTGTTAACACTGGAATCCACATAGCTGTGTATTCTGAAAGCTTTTTTCCAGTGGGTGCTCATAATGTAAAAGGCTGCAGAACCTTTATAGACAGTGGGATATAGTTGGCTGACGTAGTCCCTGGGGTGACCTTAGCCAACCAATCATCCCAGCTTCTCTTCGCTGACTGGTCCACTGCCATGTGAACCTACACCACATGTTCCCGTTGTCAAGTCTCTCCCACCGTGATGGAGAATGATCTCTCTGAAATTGTAAGCTAAAATTAACCCTTTCTTTCTTATTTTTCTCAGGTACTTTTGGTCACAGGAGCTTCCAGAAAAACAGATGCCAAGAATTAAGCTTAGTGTTGCAATAAACCTGACCATGAGGGCCTTATTGGAACTGATTTATAGGAAGATTATGGAAAAGCTTAGAAGAATGAAGAGAACCCTGAATGTTCTCAGCTCCACTGAATGGTTGACTAGTGAGAGGGCACGAAGCTCAAATAGGTGAGTTTTTCTCTGGGTTTAGACACCTACCCACTTAGAGGCTATTGCAGCCATGGTCTAAGGAAATATGAGTATTTATTGAGCCAGCATAAGAAATTGGCATTGTTCACATGCCACTAGTTTTTGTTGGCTAGCAAAATGCAAACATTATAGGGATATATGTAGGCTTGCACCAAAGTTGTAAAGGAAATCCTGTAAGGCCAGGCAATGTATAAAAAGGTCAGATTCCCTTCAGGGATTCCCTGAGATAATGATTCAAAAAGCTGTTAAGATAAAACCTAAGTTGTAATGGAGACACCAGGATGTTGGAGGTGCCAGTACCATGGAATGCCTGTCAAAGGAAACTGCAGATGCAGAGTTGAGTCAGCCCCAAGGAAATACCATGTGGGCGGCAGCTGGACTGACTAAGCCCCTTAGAGCTCACATCATGCCACCCTGAGCCCTAGAGGCTGGAGATAGAACAATAGGATTTAACATTCGCCCTGATGGGTTTCTGCTTTGGCCCATCACTCACTTTTGGAATGGGAATATTTACTCTGTGCCACTGTATATTGGAAGCATGTAACATTCTTTTTAATTTGACAAGGACTTGTGGCTAAGAGATTGCCTCAAGTGCCAGAAGATACCCTGAACTTTGGATTTTTGAATAGTGTTATAACTGCGTTATGAGAGAGCTGTGAGTCTTGGAGGTGGAGTACTATGACTTTCATAGGAAATGTACTTTACATATTCATGTTTTGAATTCTTGCTCACTAGTGGCCAGTGATATTTTAGGGGGTTATGAAACTTTTAGGAGGCAGAGCCTGGCTGGATGAAATGGGTCATTAGAGGCAAGCTTTGGAAGGTTACTAGCTCAGAGGCTAGTCCTGGCCACTCTCTGCTTCCTGGTCTACTGCCATGTGAACAGCTGTTAGCAAACTCCTATCACCATGCTGTCCCCATATGGGGTTATGACCCCACAAGAACCTGGGCTCTGAATCAAATACCTAGCACAAATGCTCAGCTTCCTTAATAACTAGTCATATAAAATATGGAAAATTGGAAGAAAGAACAAATATCTAAACATATATTGTCAGTTACATAATTTCTTCTGTCTATATGTACTCTTGGTAATACCATGAGTTAATTATTAACCTTTTAAAAGGCTAAGAATCTTGCCCCCAAATCTCCTGTAATACAGATACTTTGGTTTGGAAATCTGTGTCTATTCTAATAAGCTCACCTGCCTTTGAAAAAAGTAAGAAAGCATTGTTTCTCTCTTCAAAACATCATTACGCTCAAACTAGGCAATGTCTACCTATGATGCAATGATTGAAAATACTTTCAAATCCAAGAGGAGCAGAAACTAAAGCCCCATCACAAAGAAGGGAAAGGCTATAATCTTCCACTGTCAAAAATATGTATAGCTATATAATAACCTCTATTCTAAACAATTACTTCCATTTGAAAACAACAGGTCTTTTATTTCCTGAAAGATGGAATTTTTTATTCCTCCCTATAAGTGACACTAAAACCTCTCAAATGTGTGCAAAAATAAACATAAGACTGAAGGCAAAACGAAGTTAATTAGGAAAACCAGCTAGGAAGGTTAGTTTCATCATTACTTTTTGCCTCTAATGGTTGGTTGGTGCTAGTGTGGGAGCTGGAAAAAGTAAAAATTCAGAAATTCTAGAAAATAATGGCAAACAAAATGCCTTAACATTCAACAAAGCCTGCTCTCTCTAAACCAGACTATAAGAGGCAACGTAGCTAGATAGAAAATATTCAGACATAACAGCCAAGCCCCACGTAACTCAAGCCAAATACTGTAGAGAAAACCTGAGGGGCTCTGCCCATCTTCCCCTGAGCAAAGATCAAATGGGAGGTGAGTCATCCACAGCATCAGGTAACCTGCATTCCTACAGGAGTGCCATCAGAGAAGAAAATAGTGAGGCAGGATTTCAGATCCGTCTAGGAGGCCACTCCCACTGATGGTGTCCATGGAGACTGCATGCAGAACCTGCACTTCTATACTCCAACGGTGTTAAGGTGCCCCTCACCTTCGCCCCCCTCCCCAGTGCAGTGATATCAGAGAAAAGGTTGGTGGAAGGCACTGCCCAGCACTCCAGCGATGTAATGTCAGTGGTAGCCACGTGGGGAGTGGGAACTTGAACTCTCTCAGATATGGCAGTATGCAATATTCCGTTGGGAATTAGAGCTCCCACCTCTGAAAAGCAGGCATGAGCATCCCTGCCCCCACCCTAGATCAGCAGAGGAGCTAGATGGATTTCCACCTTCCCTATGAGCAACAAGGCTACAGTGTGCTAAAATCATTCTGGTGAGGAATTCTAAACATACTTGAAGCAAATGGAAAAAGGGACATTACAACAAAGAAAAGTAAAAGCTGAGATATTAAAAAAAAGGAGCCTAAAAGAAACTTGAAAAAAAAAGAAACTTGAACTGGAAAAAAAAAATCAAAATTTAAAAATTCAATGGCCGACTTCAGCAGCAGAATGGAGGGGACAAAAATTGTCACTAAATTTAAGAAAAAATAATGAGAATTACTCCATTTGACAGAGAAAAAAATAGGATTTAAAAAAGTGAGTGGAGCCTTCGGACTCAGAGATGGTTCAGTGGATAAGAGTACTTGTGTCATGCATGAAGACCGGGAGGGGGTCTAAGACCACCCGAGTTTGGTTCTCTAGAACCCAGGTGAATCGGCTGTGAATGGCCAGATATGACTGTAACCACAGAGACCAGAGAATCATTGGGGCTCATGAAAACCACAGCAATATGTTCAGAGAGAGACCCCATCTCAAGCAAATAGAGGAAAGACACCCAATGTTCTCCTCTGGCCTCGTGGCCTGCATACACACCTTCACATACACATGCATACACCACACACCAACACACACAGCACACCTACTGCATATGCAAAGAACAACACAAGTTAGGCAGGGCTGTACATGCCTCTTACCCAGCCTGAGAGGATTGAAGACAGGAGGAGGATCACTGGGCATCACTGCCTGAAAAGTCCAGGGTTAGTGAAAGAGCTTTTTCTTCACACATGTGAACATGGGACATGACATCTGCATGCACACAAACACACACACACACACACACACAAACACACACAGAGCGAGACACCACACATACTATGCTTATCAGAGTAAATGAAAATAAAAAGAAGGACCATAGTTAACATCCAGGATTACTATGGCTTAGAAAGAGTTCCCCAAAGTCTATGTGTTAAAGGCTTTGTTCCCAAACTGTGGCACTATTGAGAGAAGGAAGAACCTTTAGGGTATGGGGCTTGGAGGGAGGAAATGAAGTCAGTGGTGGTGGGCCCTTGAAAGGGACACTGGGACCCTAGCACAACCTCTTCTCTCTTTAGTGATATCCTGACTCACCTTGGGCCCCAAAGACAAAGATGTCAAGAGTCTTTGGATGCAACCCTGTAATACCCAAGGCAAAAAAACCTTTCCTTTTTACATCTAGATTGCCTCAGCTATGTTTTGTAAACTGATTAACATGGACCAGGACAAAACCATCATATTTTTAGAGACCACAACAGAGAAGAAAAACTGAGAATAGGCATGAAAAACATTTGAAAAAATAATGACTGACCCCCCCAAAAAAATCTAACAAAAGTCATAAATCAACAGATTCCTAAAACTAAGTGGATACCAGGCAGGATAAGAATTCTACACTAAGATTTTTTGGGGGGCAACACTGTGTCTAATTAAGGAAATTGAATCTGCAATTTTAAAACTAAAGAAAAATCTCCACACCCAGATTGTTTCATTGAGAATTTTACCAAACATTAGTGTGATACTTAGCATAAACTCTAAATGCATTCTCCTCCAAAATAGAAGCACAAGGAACACTGTTCATTTTAGGAAATCAATATTATTCTGATTCCAAAACCAAAGATAGGCCAAAAGTATGGTGTGAAAGAGATAGAGGAAAAGGAAGAGGGAGGGAGACAGGGGAAAGAGAGAATGAGGGAGAGAAAGTGAAGAGAGACATAAGTCTAAACCAGTGCCCTTCATAAATATAAATACAACAATCCTTAACAAAATATTAGCAAATAGATTTCAGCACTATATCAGCACAGAATTATATACCATGACCCGGTAATGTTTGTTCCAGGGATAAAAAAATGCTAGTTCAACATTCAAAAATCAATCAATATAATCCACCATATTAAAATGGCTAAAGGAAAAACAACTACATAATCCTATCAACTGGTGCAGAAAGAGCACTTGACAAAAGTCAATATCTTTCATAATAAACATTCTTAGAAAATAGGGAATAAGGTGAACTTCCTCAAATTGATAAAAATAAAACTTAAAAAAAATGATAAAAACCTACATTTGACATTATACTCAATAGTGAAAAGTCTGAATGCCTACCTTCTAAGATCTAGAAAAATGCCAGGGTGCCCCGTCTTACCTCTGCTGCCAGTGATAGTCAGGTGTTGTTGCACCTGAGTAACAGCTATAGCCCCAGCCACATAGGAAACTAAAGCAGGAAGGTAGCTTGATCCCAGAAATTTAAGACCAGCCAGGCAATGTATCGAGACTCCTACCAGAAACAAAAAGCAAACAAAAATTTTAAAATCATAGTATACATGAAGCTATAACAAGCATAGCAAGGGAAAAGGGAGAGCTAAAAATATCCTTTACAGATTATATGACTCTGTGAAGAAGCTACCAGAAACAAATAAAATTCTTAGAATTAATAACAATAAGTAAAAGTCCAGCGAGTTTCCATACAAACATACAACATAAAAACATGAACTGTGTTTCTATATACAAGCAGTGAATATGTGTAAACAGAAATATAAGACAACACCATTAGCAAGCGTTAAATAAGATGAAAACCTTGGGGTTGGATCCAACAAAACATGATTAGAACTTCCATGCTGACAACCACCAAAAGTCAATGAGAGAAATCAGAGTTCTAAGGGCTGTGGAGAAACTTCAGACTGTAAAGCATTTCCCACACAAATGTGAGGAGTTAAGTTCAAAGCCAAGCAGCCACATAAACACCAAGTATAGCGATATGTACCAGGTACCAGTTCCTTTAGTGTTTAGGAAACAGAAACAGGCAGATCCCTATGGTGAGATGGCTAACTAGATTAGCTGAATCAGGGAGCCCTGGGTTTCATAAGAGACCATATAGCTCTAGGTTCGATAAGAGATCATATCTCGATAAATAAAGTGGAGAGCAATTGAGGAAGACACTCAAGGTTGATCTTTGTCCTCGCTGGGCACCTTCGTATACACACACACACACACACACACACACACACACACACACATTATATGTATGCAAAAAAAAAGACAAGAAAAAAGAAAGGAAAATCAAGCATCTAGATAAGTGAAGAACATACTATGTCACAGACTGGGAGACCCTCATTCCATGAAGATATATGGATATATAATTTTAATCCCTATGAAGATCCCAGAAGTATTTATTACAGATATACACAGGATTATGCTGAACTTTATATAAAAGGAAGTAGAATTAAAGACCTAAAAGAATATTTTAAGGGAATAACATGAGCAATTCAGTCTACTCTGTTTTAAGACTATCAGCTGTATTAGTTAAAACCCTGTGGTGTTGGTGGAAAGACAGATCAATGGGACAAGACACAGAAGAAGAAAGAGACCCACATAATACAGCCAAATGATGTTTACTAAAGTGCAAAAGAAACTCAGTAGAAAGGTGATATTGTTCAGTGAAGTCCATCAACATAGATAAAAAATAACCCTTAGTACACATAACACAAAAATTAACACAAAATGGATTACAGACAAATGTAAAAAGTAAAATGTTGCAGTCAGCTTTCTAGTTGCTGCGCAGAAAGAACCCAAGCAAAAGCGGCTTGTGGAGGAATGGGTTTATTTGGCTTACGGACTCGAGGGGAGACTTCATTCTGGCAGGGAAAACGATGGCATGAGCAGAGGGTGGACATCACCTCTGCCACAGCACTGCAAACAGCGGCAGGAAGGTGTGCCAAACACTGGCAAGGGGAAGCTGGCTTATAACCTCCCTAAGCCCGCCCCCAACAACACAGCTTCATAGAGGTTGTAAAACCCCAACTGCCATCAGCTGAGGATCGATCTATCAGAACACATTCAATTGTTTGTGGGGGACACCTGGACCCAACCATGACATAAAACTATAAAACCTCTGGAAGAAAACAAATGATAAAGTCATGAAGTTCTTAGACATGACACAGAAAGCATGATTCATAAGAAAAATACTTTAAAATGCGGATTTTATTAAAACAAAACTTTAGGGCTGGAGAGATGGCTTAGCAGCATTTGCCTGCAAAGCAGAAGGACCCAAGTTTGATTCCCTAAGACCCATGTAAAGCCAGGTGCACAAGGTGGTGCCTGCATCTGGAGTTGGCTCACAGTAGCCCTGGAACACCATTCATTCTCTATCTGCCTTTTTCTCTCTCACTCTCTCTTAAGTAAATAAATAAATATGTAAAAAAAAAACTTTAGCTCTCCAAATACCTTTTCAAAAATATTTATTTTCTTGTTTGCACGTATGTGTGGGTGGTGTATGTGTTTGTGTACACACACACGCACCAGGGCCTCTTGACCCTGCTAACACCAAACATTTGTATCACTTTTTTGCATCTGGCTTGCTTGGCCAGCTTGGGAATTGAACCAGGGTGGGCGTACTTTGCAAGCAAGTGCTTTTAACTGCTGGCCCATTTCCTTTGTCCCTTCAAATACCTTTTAAGAGAATACAAATCTGAGTAAAATGCTGGAAAGGGCTACTTATAATCCATTTATGCCCGATGGAGAAGTCATATGTTTATGACTTAATGGTAACAAGACAAACAGTGCAATAGAAAAATGAGCCCTGAAGAGACATTTCTGTGCAGAAGACACAGAGACATCAAGTCAGAGGCCCCCAAAGGTGTTCAAGGCCATTAGCAAAATGCAAATTAAGACCATGGTAAAGTATCTCAGCATATTGACTAAAACAGTAACATTTAAAAATATATGGTTAAGAGGATACAGAAAAACTATATCTTTTATACAATTAAAATGGCTCAGTGCCTGTGGAAAATGATTTGATGGTATCTTAATAAAATTTTACTAATTTTTAGTAATAATAGCAGCCAGTGGTTCTTAATCCTAGCCAGACTTTAGAATTACTTTGTAAATGTTATTTGTGCTTGTCATACAATCCACACTCATTCTCCTGATCTTCCGGATTACATGGACATGTACTATACATACTTCTGTCCACATGGACGCCATGGTCTGGAGGCCCTGGCAGACCCATTCATTCTCTCCCTCTCTCTCTTTCTCAAATAAGTAAATAAATAAAATATCTTTAAAAATAGCAACAATTTGAGAAAATCCATGCTTCCCTGGGTCACTTTATTTTATTTTATAATGTTACTACCAAGCAGTAACCCCTGGGAAACAAGTAAAAAGCAAGAATTCCTCTCCTAATACAAATTCTAACAAACTTTTTAAAAATTAATGACCTAGAAGCTTCTGGTTTAAACTGCGTGGAGCACATACTGTCGATACAGAGAGAGGATAACCATCATTTTGATCTAATAAGCAATGACTTGACTAAAAGCCCTGCTGGGATTTCATTATTTCTTTTTATCACTAAGTCAATAGAGTTCCCTGATAGACTACCCTTCTTCATATTTATATTTTATATATTTATTTATTTGAGAGAGAGAGAGAGAGAGTGAGAAAGAGAGAGAATGGGCATGCCAGGGCCTCTAACCACCTGTACATGGAACACCTCGTGCATCTGAGTTTAAGTGGGTACTAGGGAATCAAACTCTGGTCCTTCTGCTTTGCAAGCAAATGCCTTAAAGGCTAAGCCATCTCTCCATCCCATTTGAGATAGAGAATGAGTCGTAACATACAGTAAGTAATTCTCTGCCTTCAAAGGGTCTAAAACCCGCTTATATGCACAAAATGATTGCTGAACCACAGAGCCTGTTTTCAGGGGAGGTATCTGAGCATGTGCTGGCTGGGGAGGCAGTTTGCATCTTCTGGGGTCACAGGTCCTGGATGGGACCATTCCACCATACGGATTTATGCTTCCTTTTCAGCTGCGAACTCACTGCCAGACGTGCAGCTGTTTTGAAGCAAGAAATCCGTCATTTAAAAAAAAAATAAAAAGTGAAAAAAAGAAGCAAAAGAGAATTCTTTCCCACTGCAGGAGCATCCAGAGCGACGCCTTTCCCCCATGAGGAGGCTTTGGGGGGTTTGGATGGGAATGAGGTGGGGGGAGTGAGAAACTCGCCTCGTCCAACACCAGCAAGCCCCCTCCCCTTCGCTCCTTTGACCCTCACATTCTTTCCACTCTTAATATACAGCAATCGGGCTTTGTTTTCTGTTCTGGAAAATTTATCCGCGTTTGAAACGATCTCCAGCTTCTAAAGTCAACTCCCAACCTGTCCCCATTTCTGCTTCAGGGCGAAAGGAAAAGTAACTGGGTTTTTTAAGAAGTTATAATTTATTATTTATTTATTTATTGGAGAAAGCGATTCTGTGATTGTACAGGGTAACGAACGCCCTGTTCTTCAAGACAGCCAAAGTCTATCCTTTTCACAGAAATGCCAAGGACTTTTCCCCTTTGGCTCCTGGGCAGGTGATGTCTTTCCAGGGGCTGCCATCACCTGCCAGCGCGCCTGCCAAGCTTAGCTTGGGACTCGGTGCAGCCAAGGTGCGTCCGGGGAGGGAGGGACCCAGGACGGATCAAGCCGGGCTGGCGGGAGGAAGACCCTGCAGCTTGGGGAGGGGGCGTCCATGCGGGGTGAGCTGGTGGAGACCCTTCGGGGTGGCCGCGTGGGAACGCGCAGGGACGCGTCCTGCTAGAGGAGGGGACCTGTCCCCCTGCGGGCAGGTGGGCTCAGGTGAGCGCACTGGGGACCTAGTCAAATAGGCCCCATCGAACACAATAATGATTAATAATAATAAAGGACCTTGGAAGGAGGGTGGGAGCAGGATGCCCGCGCACCCTGCCGAGCGCCAGCCAGCCGGGAGTTCCCAGGCTCTGCGCCCGGGCGCGCGGGCGGGCGGGAGCCGCTGCAGCTGGAAGTCATTGTGCGTCCGCGTCCGCGTCGTCATGACGACCGCCCGCCCGGCGCCGGCCGCGGGGGAGGCGGGCCCGCTCAATGGGTGACGTCACGAGGCCGGCGCCAGGCAGTCTGGGCGGCGGAGCCAATGAATCAGCTGTCGGGGGGAGGGGGCGGGGGAGGCCGAGCGCGGGCGCGCATGCGCGGGAGTCCGGGCTGGACCGCGCGCGGCGCTTGGAGCCCGGTCAGTCCCTGGGGATGCACGCGCGGACTTCAAAGCACCGCTCCCTCCCGTGGGAGGTGCCATGGACTCCCAGAGTGGGGCCAGGTGCTGGGAATCCCAGCAAAGAAAAGGGATCCAATGGGCACCTTGGAGAGTTCAAAACCCAGCAGGGGACCAGGGACTGTCTTTGCTGTCAACCACTTGCTCCAGGACGCAAGCGCTGCTGGGCCATCATGGTGCCTTTAAGACTAGATGCTGGAGAGGTGGGAGGTTCGCGGATTAAGGTGAACCTTCTTCGTCCAGGGTGGCCCTGAAAAGCCAGAAGGCTGCACAGCCTTGCTCTAGAAGATCAACGTCAGAAAGGCCATACTTTTCCAGTTCTCGGGTTTTTACCTCCCTTGGTGTCCATTATACAGTGACCCTCAGGAGAGCAAATACTGCATTGTTACTTCAGTGCCCCAGCCATCTCCCACCCCCACGTCTCCCTCCCTCCTTCCCTCCCTCCTGTTATAAGAACTGGAAAATGCCTGTGGATAATCTATGGTGCAACAGCAGAGGTTGTCTTTGAATTCCTGGACATCCCTTGAGTGCCTTCTTGCTTTTGGTGAGGTTTAAATTCGGTGACACTATGATCCCAGAGATGTGAGTTCATGACTAAGGTCTTTAAATCTGCCCTTCCTGCTGCAGGCATGTCCCCCTCTGTACCTCCCTTTCTGTGTTTTATAAAATGAGGAAACTTGGCAAGATACTCTTTCGTGACCCCTGAGGATCTGTGAACATATCATTTATCAATCATCCTTTAAAAACTGAAATTGATGTTTGGTACATGTGACATTCTTTCATTGCACGAACATTTCAGAGCCCCTGGCTACATGGAGGGTGTGCACCAGAAATTTTCACTGACTTTCAGGTTCCTCAAAGAACTAACAGAGAACTACTTACTGTATGCCTTAACTGCACCACTCCCATGTAACTAAAGGATTCTAACTCAGCTTGCCACAGAGATATATCACATACATGTTTATGACCACAACATTCACAGTAGCTAAGAAATGGAACTAACCTGTATGTGCATCAATAGAATGAGTAAATAATGGATAAAGAAACTGTGGTACACATACATCATGAGATTTTATTCTTCCATAGAGAAGTAATTTGGTAGTTCGGAGTGTTTGCAACCAGCATAGTTTTGCTCAGCTCTTGAGCCATAACTCAGGAGTGAGGGTGCCAGAAGCTGACAGTCACACCAAACTTCCACTGAGTCACTGGACTCCGGGTTTTCGTCTTTTGAATTTCAACAAATGAAATCCATCCACCATAGAGTTCATAGAGACGGAGCTTACAGAGCTTAAGAGAGGGAACACAGACGGAGCTCCTGCCCAGGAAGGAGTCCCTGGAAATGGGAAAGCCAACCTAGAGACCTTGCTAGGGGTTTTTATGGGAATTTACTAGGTGTAATCTGAGTTGGTCAATCCAATCCCCACCTCAGGTGTATAGGAGCTGCCAGATTTATAGGAAAGGGAGAATTTTATCCCTTGAATTTCTCTTCTAGGAAAGTTATAAGAAAAAAAAAACAGGTTTTTCCCTCCCCTCCCCATGTTGCTGGCCTCCAGCAATGTGGAGGCCCAAGGACTCTTTTATGAAAAATGATAAGGAATTTAGCCATCTTCTCTATTACAGGCTTCAGGACATTCCTTGCTTTTACTACTAGAGCCTCATCACCCCTAAACTGCTAAGCAAAATAAGCCAGACAAATCCTGCATGTTCTGTCTCTGTCAGAATCTAGAGTGATTTGAAAGTGAAATGTCCCCCATGTGTTTGTGCAACTTGGTCCCCAATTGCTGGTATTGTTTGAAAGGTTATGAAACCATTAGGAGGTGAGTCTTGCTGGAGGACATGGGTCACTGGCCATGGGCCTTGAGGTTTCTAGCCTTGCCTCATTGCCTGCCCACTCTCTGCTCCTACTGCAGATATAATGTCACCAACTGCCTCCTGGTGCTGTCATCATGTTGTGGCCTCCTCCACCAACGTGAGTTGCATCCCTTCTTAAGACATGAGCAAAAGCAAACCCTGCCTTAAATTGCTTTTGCCAGATATTCATTTTGTCACAGCCACCAGAAAAATAATTAGAAGTAATCCTATAGTTGTTTGTCAGTGTTTCTTTATTGTAATAAATGTCTGATTTAATCAACTTCTTAAAAAGAAAAACATTTTTGCCTCATAGTTTGGGAGACTTCAGTTCATGATCAGTTGACCTCATTGCAACCAGATGGGACATGATGGGGTGAAACATATTGTGGATCAGAGCTGCTCATCTCATGGTGGAGACAAGAGAAAGAGGAAGAGACCAGCATCACAAAATCTCAATCCAGGGTGCACCCCCTAGTGACCTAAAACCTACCACTAGCCTCCACCCATCACCCAGTAATACCTCCCTAAGGCCATGAATTTAATTTAGTAATCTTAAAAGAATATTCTAGATCCAAACTATATGCATGCAAAACACCTAAATCTTTGATAGAAGAAAAAGTATTTGTTAGTGTTCTGCAAAGTGAATACTAAGGAAGAAGGAGAGAGAAAATGTTAATAGTGCAAGCATGAAAGTTTGGGTATGGTCCAGACTAGGGAGATCAGAAAATAAGAGGTTTAATCTAAGGAAAATGATGTATTTGCATAAATTATAATGGCGGGAACCCGCTGATTAAGATTCCTTCTCAAGTAAGACAATGAAAACTTTCCCCTTTATCCTTTCATGGTCCAATATAGCATTTTTCAACCCTAGCTTTAAATCAGCCTCTTTATATATTTTTGAATATGAATGCCTGAGCTCCAACCTGCAAGAGTTTAATGAGAATCTCTGGGAGGGGATCCCTGGCATCAGTATTGTTGAAGGATCTCCGGGTAGATACAACCTGCTACTGGTGTTGAGAGTCACCAAGTGTACAAAGTCACCAGCTCCTCCCATGGGCTTCATTTCTGCCCCTGAATATTCCCTCCAGTGTTAGCTTTCATTGTGGCACTAGATCCCTTTAAATACTTGGTGTGCTTTTTGCTTATTTTGATGCTCATAGCACATTCTGCAACTCTATGTCTCTCATCCCTCATTCAGGTCAGGGCTTAGTTGTGACCATATCCTGATGTCTCTCATTAGCCAGAAAAGAAAAATGATTTGGTACACTGTTGGGTGGAATCTATGAACTTGGTTTTCTGAACCTGTACTGGGTCATAATGTGGTTGCATGATGCTTTGCAGTTGTTTGATTTGATTGGCGCTTTAGTAATTTCCTCTAAAGCCAGATTTGGAGGTTCCGTTTTATAATCCCAGGACCAGGGAGGCTGAGACAGGGAGAGGGTTGCTTTGATTTCAAAGCCACCCTGGGCTACATAGTGAGTTCCAGCCCAGGTTACAGAGTTAGGTCATGTCTCAAAAAGCCATAATAATAATAATTGTTATAATAACAGTAATAACATCATCATTGTAATGTTTTTATTATTAAATATTTTATTATTAAATATTAATTAAAAACACCTTTAGGATTAGAGCCCAGGAAAGAGGAAAGTACAAAAAGCAGCTACATGTACCTTGGGAACCATTTCTTGAGTCTTCTTTCAAATGGAATGTTTAGCCATTTGTTGCTGAGTAATTCTGGATATGAGATACTCCTGGCTTTTCTTTGGTAATTTGCTTTGAAACCTTCATTGACTTCATTTATTCCTCTAAAATTAATTGAATACCAACTATGTGTCAGATATTTTTTTTCAGATCTGAGCATGCCAAGAGGAAGATAAAAGGCACCCAAAGAGGAAAAGACAAATTCAGTAAATTTCAGGTGTTCTACTTTTTAAAAATTTTATTTTATTTTTTTAGTTTGGATATTTAAAAGGCAACTTGGGTTTTCGGTATTTTTTTTCAGTTGCTGTTAGTTTTTAAATTGACTTAAAATTCAATTCATTCATCCTTTCATTGTTAAGTTTATGGCATTTTCAAATATGATGAGGTTTTTTTGTTTGTTTCTGATTCAAATCCACTGTCTTCCCTCCCTCCCTCCTTCTCTAGCCCCTCCCCCATTTCTTCCTCAGTCTTTTTTCCTCTTTTCTGCTTACATGTCACAAGTATCTCTTTGCTCCCTCTTCCAGCACTTGACTTTATTTTCACTTTTGGTTACAGTTTTATATTTATAGGTTTTATCAACATTTACCTTCCCCCCATACATACATATTTGTAGTTGTTACAAACTAAGACCAAATATCAGAGAAAACATGCAATTTTTCTCTTTCTGAGTTTGAGTCACTTCACTTAACATGATCCTTTCCAGATCCACCAATTTTCTTGCAAATTTCCTTGTTCCTTACTGCCAAGTAGAATTCCATTGTGTATATATACCACATTTTCATTATCCGTTCATCTGTGGCTGGGCATCTAAGCTGTTTCCAATTCTTAGCTATTGTTAAATAGAGCTGCAATAAAACGAATGGCCTCAGAGGCTGAAGAGATGGCTCAGGGGGTTAAAGGTGGTTGATGTCAAAATCCTGATGGCCCAGGTTCTATCCCCTAGTACCCTCATAAAGCCAGATGCACAAGGTGGTTCATGCATCTGGAGTTCCCTTACAGTGACAAGAGGCCCTGACATGCCCATACTCACTCTCCACCTCCGTCTTCCTCACTCCCTGTTTCAAATAAATAAATAAAATATTAAAAATGTGTATGAAAAACTGACTTCTTGTGATATAGAACTCAATTTAAGAAGACTTTCTCCTCATTCTTCTATTACATGTTGAGTTTTACACTCACACCCAAAAAAAGCCACTGTGATCCCTTTGTTGGGTGTCCTTCTAGATTACTTTTTGTGAATATAAAAACAGATACGAATATGTTCTTATTTCTCCCATTTTTTGCACACTTCTTTTATTTTAAATTTCAAAATATTGAGAGGGTGTTTCTTTATATCAAATACATAAAACTTTTTAAGGGCTTAATTAAAACAAGGCATTATCATAAGTGAATTAATTTATTACACATAAGCAAGAAAATCATTTTAAATTTCAAAATGTTGGGAGGGTGTCTCTTTATATCAACACATTCTGTTTTGCTTTTGATATTCCTCTAAAATCAGTGTTGTGTCTGGAAACAGCATTATCTTACTACTACTGGTGGCAATTTAGATTATTTCCAGTCTTTTAGAATTAACCTTATCTATGTCATTTTGCCCAGCCTCATATTAAGTATATCTGTGGGGTAAGTTTCTGCAAATGAAATTATTATGTCTTTTAAAGAATATATGTTAATATTTTAAATAGTTTCCTTCAAATAAGGTTTTATACATGGAATTCCTGGATTGAGTAATATAAATATTTTCAATGTT